>VDFB02000013.1:143425849-143540128 GCA_007258455.2 Sequoia sempervirens
TATCTTGAACAATAAGATAAACCTAGAGGATGACACCCAAAAATGCACTATTAGTTTACAGATGCTCACCTTTTTTTTTTGAGGACTTTAAAGATATACGTCACTTGCATCATCACCACTACATGGAAACCATGCAACAATTAATGTTAATGCAATTTCACAGCCCTTCCCTTGTGGTGCGTCAAACACTTTTTATTTTAAAACCCAAAAACAACCTACCACCCTTTCCACGATGAAGAAGACCTCAAAAACCTAGAAGGCCCATGATAATTCTGACCAAAGCTCACTAAAACAGGAAAAGAACCCACCACCCTAACCCTAGAGCTAAGGCAGTCTAAACTCAGGAAGTTCAACGAACATTCCAACCAAAGTTCACAAAAAATAGCCAGTATATATATATATATATGCATACATTATATATATATATATATATATACATATATACATACATATATATATATATATGTATGTATATGTATATATATATATATGTATATATATATATATGTATATATATATGTATATATATATATATATATATGAGTGTTTCATTCCACTATGCATTGTTTGTTGGTTGTTGTTGTGTATCTTGGATGTTATAAAATTTATGTTTGTTTTGATTATGATTGTTAATTTTTGTCCTCTAGTTTAGGCTGTGTTGTTTAATTTTTGAAAGGCTCTTTCTAAAGAGGCTATATTATTTCAATTATTTGATAGCGCACTGCTGTAAAGGCTAGTTTCTCCCAATTTTTTGATAAGGCTTCGTTCAGGAAAGAGTAAACTTTAATATTTCTACACCGCAAGCTATATTGCACTATATTTAACAAGGTACCATTGAATATTTTCTGGTTATGGTTGGAATAGAATAAAATAGTTAACATTGTTGGTTCTATGTTGTTGAGAAGGATATATTCTCTATTTTAGAGCTAACAAAATAAAATTGCTGACATTATGCAATTCTTTATCAATTTTCATTGTCCACCTTGGCCTATATTGTCTCATTTTCAAGAAGGTTTTGTTCAAAAGGCTTTTTTGTTTCAATTTCTGATAAGGTGTTGTTGATAGAAGACAATATTATTTGGAAAATAAATATTGTTTCATTTATGGTTGCATTATATGGCTATCATTTTGCATGGGCTCTATGGCTACAGTTTTGTGGGTTGTCCATCTGGCTCACTGTTGAAACCAATGATATTTCATAGATGGCTTTTGTTTTCTACTTATGGTTGTAACATAGTAAAATAGTTAATGTTGTACACTCTATGTTTGGTTACATCAAGTATTGTTGATTAGTATCCTCTCCCTGAGGCTATATTGTTTCATTTTCCATAAGGTGTTGTTGAAAAGAGTATATTATTTCAATATTCGATAAGGTTTTGTTCATAAAGGAGTATATTTCTGGATGGCTTTTCCACTATTAATATTCAAAAAGGAAATCCCAAGAAGGTTAGCCCTGAAAAGAGTATTGCAATAGTCCCTTTAACAGCTTCAAAAAGGTATTCAACACATGTATGTGGAAGCCAGTGTTCTTTAGCATGTTTAATAGAAAGTCTGTTGTTATAAGAATCCCATTTTCAAGAATGAAAGAAATAAAAAATTTATTTTTAAATAAATAACTATCTTCTCAAAAAAATAAATTTGAATTCTTTGTTTCCCTTCTTAAATAATGTCTTTTTTAATATATATTTCTTATTAAAATGAGTTTTAGGCATGCTTCATGTCGTGCTTAATTATCAAAAGCACAAACATATAGCCATATATATATATATATATGTACACATGTAAATATCTATATTTGTAAATACTTTTATATCTAAATAGATGTTTATACATATATATATACACATACACACATATATATATATACGCATATATGTATACATATTAGTTATATATGGGTGAGCCCCTTGCATTTTGTGCTTATGGGTCGAACCGAATGAAATAGTTAAAGTTGTACACTACATGTTTGGTTACATTAGCCATTTTTTATTATTGTTCTCTATGTTAGGCTATACTATATCATATTCGATAAGCTTCATTGTCTCAATTCTCGAGAAGTTTTTGTATAGAAAGCAATATGTTTTTTAATGGGTCTACCACTATTAATTTTCAAGAGTGTGTTGTTGAGAAGGCTATATTGTTTCTATCATTGCTAGTTGTGTGAACCCTAACCTTGGTACCTCCAAAACACAACCAATAAACACATTAAGTTAGGGATTGCAAGCCAAAACAAGGATTCCCCATGAAATCCATTTAAAAACTCAAAATAGGAAAGAAAACAATGAAAAGTATGATAAAGAGAACAAAATAGATTAAATCCTAATTTAAATGTTCAAACTCATGATCCCATGGGGGAATTGGTTCCAATTTGATGTCAAAATTGGCCCTTTCCCAATTCCTAAGATGCAAGCTTGATGTGTTGAAGAGATTGATCTACTTTGTTGATGAAGAATGAGAGCTTCAAGCCAAAATTTGCAAAACCTAGTCTAGAACTCAATGATAATGGATGAAATGAGAGATATTTGAGCATAGTAAGTTTACTCAAATTGTGGATGGATGAAATGAGGAGATGAGCTCTTCACTTATAGAATGAGAGGAGGGATGAATGTCCAAAATAGAGCAATGTGGGACTAACATTCATCCAATGGCATGATGCCACTTGTCAAACAATGAGTGGATGCAAGATTTAGGGATTGTACCCATAAATGCTCATTTTTTAATTTCAAATTTGTTGAAATGACTTGTGAGGGGGAAGGGAAAATGTAATAAATGTCACTTGGCTCAAGGAAAAAGGACATATAAGATGAAATTATTGGATGCATATGTTGACTTGGCATTTTTGAATTCAAATTGAAAGAATATTCCAAAAGATACCATTGTGAGGGAAATAGAGATTTAATAAATGAATTAAACCTATTTTCATGTGCAACTTGCATTATCCAGAGGATGGGACATGAGATGGGATTAAATTAATTAAGGTTTAATTAATTTAATGAGAGGAGTCAGATGATATGACCTATTTGACTTAAATTTATGGATTTATTTAAATTAAATAAGAGGGGAAGATGATAAGGGGCTAATTAAATAAAGATTTTGATTTATTTAATTAAAGGAGATGGTCTTAAATTAAATTAAATAAGGTTTTAATTTATTTAATTTAATAGATAGACTTTAGGGATTTAATCAAATAAGTTGATTATTTAATCAAATAGGGATAATTAGATCAGATGGATTGATTTAATTAACAGGAGAGATTGACTTAATTAGATAAAATGATTTATTCAAATAAGAGAGAAATATTGATGGATTTAATCAAATAAGGAGATTTAATTAAATAGTTAGACCAAGGCATGATTCAGGAAGAAACGATGTTAGCAGGTCAATATTAGATGCACAATGTCAATCAGTATATTTTACGTGTCTACATTTTGCCCCTCTTTGAATCAATGCACTTGTTGCGTTGGTTCAAAGAAATAAACGATCTCAATCAAAGCCAAAGATTTTCAATATTTTAAAACTTTCCCCACTACTGCACGGCAAGAGAAACATGCCATTATAATTCCCTCGACAGGACATCAAAAATTCCACCCAAGTGGATCTCGCGAAAAAAGGATGCTGTACCGACAGTCCAAGAGGGTTCATGGCGAGCGTTACGTTTAAAATGCAATAAAACGAAATGAGAAACAAAGCTTCCATCAAGATTGGGGTAATAGGGTCTGTGGGTCCAAACCCTAACATGATAGCCAATTGCGCAGTGCCTTAAATTCTTTAGCGCCCAAATGTATTCCGGTGGGGTCACTTTCAAGTCATTTTCAAACACCTCAAATAGTGACCTCGAGATTTGAGCTCTAACTCCCTGTGATATGGCACAATGACAAC
The DNA here is from genome assembly GCA_007258455.2 of Sequoia sempervirens. Lineage (NCBI taxonomy): Eukaryota > Viridiplantae > Streptophyta > Pinopsida > Cupressales > Cupressaceae > Sequoia > Sequoia sempervirens. The sequence goes on from VDFB02000013.1 coordinate 143,429,729, forward strand.
TTCCCCTGCACATCAGTGATTGAGTTCAGACTACCAGTGGCCACCTAGCATCAAGGCACCAGTATGTAACCCTTACCCAAAGCTCAACCTTCACTAATACCTAAATAATGCTTTAGCGCTGGTTGTCGTGAAAGCAACCATAGAAGTGCCGCCGCACTCAACCTATACTCCTGATGACATTTGGAAGCTTGCCAAACTCCTTCGACGCTGGAGCTTGGGTTTAGTTTGCTGCCTGAAGAATTCAGACATTAGCCACGCCTGCTCGCGCTCCCACGCTAAAGGGTGATCATAGCTATTTTCTATCTTGTTGCCCCTGCATACCAGGGTTATATTCTCGGCCTCGAATTGTATAATACGCTAGGAGTCGGCTGGTCCGGAGATAGACCGGGGCTTCCATTTTGCATGGGGCCCATTCTTCTGTTTCGCATACAGATCCGCATGAGTGCTGCATATACGGACGGTATATACTGCATGGAGAGAATTGGCTGCGTCCATGTATGGCGACATTTTACGTCCTGCCTGATCGCTCCAGCCTCGAGAAAAGCAGATGATCCCCTATGTATGAGAGCAAGTCCTTCACACACACGCATACGAGAACCTCATCAATCTGGAGCGCGTTTTCACTTGGTGACCATATCTTGGTTGGCCTAGATGGGCTGATGATGCCAATCAATTATTTTATTGTTGCGAAGACTATTATATTTAGGGGTGAGAGCACCCCATGATTGAGAGATACCTTCCTGGGCGCATGCAATGTCAATTCGAAGAGCCGCAGGATCGGCCCGATGACTACTATGTAGTTGTCTTTGCTCGCAGCATGACATAGGTGTCATGGGGACAGAACATTCCTGCCTTAGAGGAAATCGACATTTTTAGGGACTTGGTAGCCTGACCATCCATGGGCTTATGATTAGGTCCCAGTAGATCTAGGCACGACCTAGGCATATAGGGACTGGTTTCGGCCTCCTCTTCGATTGACCATTCCAGGTGTAGACCCTGATATGCACAGAGTCAGAGGTAGAGGGAGAGGATGAGGACAGAGAGTTGAGATTCGAGAGGATGCACCAAATTTTCCTCCAATCTAGCCAGATCAGGGGGATGTACATATGCAGGATTAGGAGCAGGCTCCCCCAGTCCCACCACCAGGAGGCGAGGGTCCCCCTCGAGTGCAACCGCAGGTACAACTAGCAGGATAGGCAGATGATTGAGACACTTTGATTGCACAGCTGTAGGCCCAGGTCTAGACCTTGACAGCTGAGAGGGATTAGGCGAGGGCTAAGAGGGACCATGCCATCTAGTAGAGATAGGCAGCTACAGAGCTAGGTCAGTGGCAGCAGCTGGAGAGTATGGCAACCTCCTCCTCTCAAGGTACAGTATCAGTTTGGTCCTATAGGGATGTCATTCGAGAGGAAGAGTACTATCAGCAATATTATCAAGAGGTCATTCCCCATGCAGAGAGAGTCCCAGAGTTCTCAGATAGGGCCAACCACAGACCAGCAAAGGGTCACAGTGATAGGGGTGAGGGCAGCATCCACAGGGATCGAGCTTGACCAAGATGTTTATGATACTTTCTTGTGCCTTATGGGCTCATTTTTTATAGCCCAATGGGCCTTTTGTACTGATTGACATATATGTACAGTGATCCAATTGATTTTGTACTATGACAATTGCATTATTTGATGATATATATATGATTCAATGATGATTTTGATGCGATGTGATGTGTACCATTTTTTATGTATGATTCTCCTTCCATATGTTGTGTAATGATGCTATGGTGCTATAAGATGCGTTTATGGATGCATTTATTTCTAATGATGTATGCCTTATGTGATGTTTATGACTTATAGATATATATTATGTTGTTGCAGATGTATTTATGTGATGTGCAATGATGGTTTTCTATGTGATGATGTATATGTAATATGCAATATGCAAAATGATATGGAGATGATCTATGTTGTATACGTGAAATGATATGAATCATGCTTATAAAATGAAATGATTATGTCATGGATGTACATTTTGTATGTAATGATTTTTTATGATTTTAATGTTGATGTGAAATGATTTATGCAATGAAATGCAAAAAATGATTGCGATGTTATTTATGAGATGATGTGGATGTTTAATGGTAAATGTAATGGTCATGATATAGTGCACATAATACGGTGTAATGTAAATGATATGGTTTTTTCTAAGATGCTTAGAATAACAAATGTTATTACCCTAAACCTAATAAATGATAATGTAATGTATGTGATGTCTATAATAGGATGCAATGATATGTTAATGCAAAGTGATATGATAATGTAATATGAACGTAATGATGTGAAATAATGTTATGATATTCATGCAAGTATGTATACAAATGAATTAAATGCTTATATCTATTGTTTATGATTATGCACAAAATGATTATGACATGCTTATGTACATGTTATGTGATGATTTAAGTATTGTGATGCAATGTAATGGATGAAATACAATGAGATAGATGCATCTATGCTTATGATGACATGTTTATATGATTATGGAAATGTGATGCATAAGTTTCCTATATGATATGTTTATGCAATATGCTAATGATTTATGGATGCAGTTTTGATGACGATGATGATGATGATGATGATGATCAACTATCATAGTACCTTATTAGTGCGGTTGGTGAGGAAAGAAAGAAGAAGTTATTTCAACAAGACATGAGGATATGCAAAATGCAAATGGTGTTGATGATGATTGCTTTCTGAGGAATTGGGATTTTCAAAGGGCTAAATTTTCTTATTATTTTTGATAACACACATGGTACGATGCATCAAGGTATGGAAAACCAAGATGCCGTTGTACCTAGTGAGATGGACTTTGACTTGACAAGCATATAGGAGTATTCTTGTTCATACCTGACATACAAAAACCTTGCTAGGATGCACTTTAGAAGTTTTAAACACCTCAAACCAAAACATAGAAAGGTAAACCTACCCATGCAATAGTCAACAAGTTGTCCTAGACCTCCTTCATACATGCCTAACAGAGCAAGTATTCTCCAAGGTTATATTACAATAATGTCCAAAAAGCATAGCAGACAAAAAGATAATGATAGTTGCCCCATTCCTATTTCTCTAAATCCTCTGTTTGGGATATCCTCGAGAAATCCTTGGAATGAGGGCAATAATATAAGTCAAAAGATAAAGACAAAGAAAACAAACAAGCTAATGTTCTTCAATACCATTGACCAACAGAGGATGTGTTTTTAAGGATAAGACCCAAAACTATTGCCAAAAGATAATGCCCATTGTAGGAATGACTCATCCTAGGACACTTTAGTGGATGGCGGCATGTCATTTCGGTTATCCAAAGCTTTCTAAATGATGATTGATATGGGACAATTTTGGATGATGAGTTACCAATACAAAGAAATGACCAACTTGTTTATGTATTGACTTAGACCTGAGATTTGACATTTTGAAGTTTTCACTTTCAACCTGCTAGGCTTGTTTCTAATTGTTTCACCAAAGTTTGAGGATGACGATTAATTTATTATGGATGGTGTTTATTGCGGATGCAAGAAAGATGAGATAGATGAATTTTTTTCAAATATTTGGATGTTTTTGACATTTTTTGGAATGTTTTGAGACTATTTTTCATATTTTTTGAGGTTTTCAAATGTTTTGATTTTTTATTTTTCAAATGTTTTTGGGATTTTCTAAGATTTTGACCAAGAGACTAACCTAAAGACCTATCCTAGGGGTCTCGAGGGTTGATCAAAAGATTATCCTTGCCTACGTTGTACACATAGAGACCACGTAGTTCAACTCACGACTTGACCAATTTACAGATGGAGATTTACATGATGAGATGTCAGCTTATTATGACAGACTTCTATAGGACTGACCTAAATGTATCGGGGGATGATCAAAGATCAACCTTTCCTATGTTCAAGCTTAGAGATGACATAGTTCGTCAAGACAACCTTGTTTTTTACTTTTTGACTAACTTTTTGACCTATTTTTTTGGATTTTGATATGTTTTGATGTTTTTGGTTTTCCAAGGATATTAAGAATATACACAAATCCAATCTGATAAGAACATTCCCCCAACGTGATGTAATAGAATACTCTGATAAAGGTAGGACAAATTGACCATGAGGATGGGCCGAGTAGTATTAGGAGGGATCATGATACGAAAACAAGACCAATCTATGGTGCGGATACGAGTGGATAAGTGATGGATGGTGGCCCGAATGTGATGGATAATGGTAGAGAAATGAATGGATGATGCAGAACAAGCCATAAGGATCCTAGTGGATGGAAAGTGCTTATTTATGCAAGGTGCCTGCTTGCCAGGTTTTCACCAAGGTACTTGCCCAAAGTGCCACCGAAGTGGTTTTCACTAGAGGACGAAATTTTCTCTTTACTATTTTCAATCCTTTTTCTGATGTTTTGGATTTTTTTATTTTTGGATTTTTTTGTTGTCACTAAGACACCTTTTTGCCAAATTTTCACCAAAGTAACCATTTTTTCAAGAGTTTTTCTAATTTGTTTGGATTTTTTGGTTCTATACCTTGAAAGATTTAGGCATAAAACTTTTTGAGATGGGAGCTATTCATGGGCTCCTGCAGAGGTTCCCCTTCGGGTGTTGATAGCTGATATGCCCCTGATTTATAACTTGCTATGATGATGAATGGTCCCAGCCAATTGGGTTCAAATTTTCCTTTGCTGCTTGGGTTTGGGACGTTCTTCTAATTTTCTTTTAAGACCAGTTCTCTGACTTGGAACATCCTACTTCTGATTTTCTTATTGTAGCTCCTTTTGAGTCCATTCTAATAGACTTACAAATGATTTAAAGCATCTATACATCTCTCATCTAGTAGCTCTAGCTCATTTAATCTTGATACCCGTTACTCTTCATCCATGATGAGGTTTTACAGTGATATCCTTAGGGATGGGAGCTCGATCTCACTAGGGAGTACTGCTTTGGATCCGTAGACCAGGGAGAAGGGGGTGGCACTGGTGGGTGTGCGGATGCTAGTTTGATAGGCCCAAAGGGAGGGATTAAGTTGTAGGTGCCAGTCACAACCTACATCATTGACTATTTTCTTGAGGATTTTCAGAATGGTCTTGTTTGTGGCTTCTGCTTGTCCATTGCTTTGGGGATAGTACAGGGTAGAAAATTGATGTTGGATTTTGAATTTCTGACATAAGTCACGAACCTCCTGATTCTTGAATGGTGTCCCATTATTTGAGATAATGGCTTGTGGAACACTGTAATGACAAATGAGGTAGTTTAGAATAAACTTTGAAATCTACTTTCCAGTTTTATACGTCATGGGTATGGCCTCCACCCATTTAGTAAAGTATTTTATGGCAGTTATGATGAATTTGTGGCCATTGGATGAAGTGGGCATGATTTTTCCAATGAGATATAGTCCCCACTGTGAGAAGGGCCATGGTGTGACAATAGGATGAAGCTCTTGAGCTAGAGCATGGATGAGGTCCCCATGCTACTGACATTGTAAACACTTTCTGGCATAATCATGTGCTTCCCTTTCCATAGTGGGCCAATAATACCCTATCCTCGGCAGTTTCTTAGCTTTGGTCATTCCACTCGAGTGTGAACCATAGATACCATTGTGAACTTCGATTAGAGTGGTTAATGCCTCCTCAACATTTAAACAGTGTAATAGAGTACCTTCTATGCTTCTACGGTATAAGGTATCACCTAAGATGACAAATTTGGATGCCTTTTTAACAAAGGTTCATTTTAGGTTTGATGGTAAGTTGGCAGGTATGAGTCCTATTCGAAGGTATGTGTAAATGTCATGGTACCAAGGATCACCGGGACCAACGATTTCACACACGAATTCTAATTTTGATACCTCAAATGTGGGCACGAGAAGCTGCTCTATCAAGAATTGATATTTTGGAACATTGTTGGGGATGTCCAATAGGGACCCAATTGTTGCCATGGCGTCTGCTGCTCTGTTGTTGGCTCTAGGTATCTGCTCAAATGTGATTTTGATGAAGGATTCTTTGAGAGTTTCCACCAATTTCTTGTATGGAGTGAACTTCTTGTCCTTGGTCTGATATTCATCATTGACTTGATTTATGATCAATTGGGAGTCTCCATACACTTTGAGAACCATGATGTTCCACTACAATACTATTTGAAGACCTATAGTCAAAGCCTCGTATTCTGCAATATTATTAGTGCAAGGAAATTCCAATTTGTAGGACCTTGGTATGCAATCCCCTTGTGGGGTGATGAAGAAGACACCAGCTCCTGATCCATGATGCATATATGAACCATCAAAGTATAGTTTCCAGTGGTTAGCTACAATGATATTAAAAATGGATTCATCTGGAAACTCTAAGACGAGGATTCTCAGAATAAATAGGTGCCTCTACCAGTTGATCTACAATAAATTGACCCTTTATTTCTTTTCTCTCCACATAATCAATGTCATATTCTGATATCATTACCCATTTTTTCATTCTTCCTGTTAGCATTGCCTTTGATAGTAGATACTTGAGGGGATCAATTTTTGCAATGAGCTTTATCTTGTGTGCCAACATGTAATGTCTAAATTTTTGAGATGCAAACACTACTATGAGGCAGGCTTTCTCGATGAATGAATAATTTAACTCATGCCCAACCATTGTTCTACTGATATAGTAGATAGACCTCTCATTTTCATTTTCATCATGTTGGGCTAAGAGAGCTCCAAGGGTTGTTATTGCTGATACGTATAGAATCAATGGCTTTCTTTGGATGGGTGGCATTAATACTGGCGGTGTTAGTAGATATTCTTTGATTTTGTTAAATGCCTCTTCACACTTAGTATCCCATTTGTACGCTACTCCCTTGTGGAGTACATGAGAATATGGATTTTGTTTGTCTACTAACTGTGCTATGAATCTTCGAATGGACTGGAGTCTACCTTGGAGGCTTCTCAATTGTTTTAATGTCTTTGGTGCTTCCATTTCAAGGATTGCTTTCACCTTTGCTAGACCACCTCAATGCCCCTCATTGATACTATGTATCCTAGTAGTTTCCCTAATTATACGCTGAAGGCACACTTCTTTGGGTTTAGTCTGACTTTGTATTCTTCTAGTCTATCAAAGATGGCACTCAAGGTTGCTATGTGATCTTTTCTCTTTCTAGACTTAGCTAGAATGTCGTCAACATAGTCCTCAACTGTCTTATGGATCATATCATGGAAGATTAATGTCATAGCCCTTTGATATGTTGCTCCTGCATTCTTTAGGCCGAATGGCATCATGTTCCAGCAATAAGTCCCCCATGGACAAGTGAAAGTTGTCTTGTGTTGATCCTCTTTTGCTATCATGATTTGATTGTATCCTGAGAATCCATCCATTAGTGACAACATCTCATGTCTCGCTGTCATGTCGATGTTGGGAAGTGGGAAGTCATCTTTTGGACATGCCTTGTTCAAATCTCTAAAGTCTGTGCAAATTCAAATTGCTCCATTTGGTTTCAAAATAGGTACCAAGTTTGATACCCATTCTAGATAATCTATGGGTCAGATGAATCATGTATCTAACAACTTTTTTAGCTCCATTTTGACCAATAGGGCAATCTGAGGATGCATTTTCCAAAGCTTTTGTTTGACAGGTTTTTCCTCTAGGTATACTGCCAAGTGGTGGACTATAGTTTCTGGATCAAGGCTTGGCATGTCAGCATAGCTCCATGCAAAATTTATCTATCTTTCCCTTAGGAATGCTACTAGGAGCTCTTGCTCTTCTGATAGTAGTGATTCTACATAGAATGTGATATGTGGGGTCTCCTATGTTCCTAGGTTGATTGGATTGCATTTTTTTGCCAAGACTACTAACTTTTCCTTATGAAGAGCTCTTAAAGGAAGATTGAATCCCCCATCCTCGGGCACCTCTAGGAGGTTTTCACCGTTGGATGCATCCTTTCTTTTTAATTTTTTCTTGTCAGAGAGTGCCACAGTGTGTTTTCACTTAGAGATTTGGATATTATTTTTAATTTATCACTTTTGCGACTAAGGGATTCAATCGTTTCCCCATAATAAGCATGTGTGTCAAACTCTGTTGTAAACCCTTCTTTATGATCACCATCTAGAATTTTATCCTGTAATCCCATGAATTCTGAGAGCACCTCATCATTTTTGAACACATCAAGAATTGGTGGTCCTTGTTGGACGTAGTCGATCAATTGGGGGTATACTAAGCGGATTTCATGATCTTGGTGGTTTGGTTCAAAGGAAAATTTATTAATCATGCAAAGGGTGGTATTCTCAAATAACCTAGGTAGATTGGTCATGACATCCTCATCATCACTACTATTATAAGTGTCAGTTGTGAAGTTATGTATGTCTCCATCTGTGGATATTGGTAAGCGTACTTCTACTGCAGTCGGTTGAGGAGGAATATTAATCATTCTAACTGGAGGACTTTGGCCATGTATGGTTATACTCAGAGGGGTACATCCAAGGCCAAGGTTTGTTATTGGTCGCATCTCTGGCATGATAGGTATTATGAGCCCATTTTTATTTTGTCCCAGTCTTTGATTTCTGTTGTAACCCATTGTGAGCATCATTTGCAGACCCTTACTTCTTTCATCCATTGGTAAATTAGTTGTTGGTATTTCATCTTGATATAACATGTGATGGATCTGCCTCAATAACTTCCTGGCCAAGGTCTCCCCATCTTGTGAATTTAGGATAGTCTTCAGGAGACGTTTGTGATGTGGAAGCTTGATTTTTTTGTGGACGTCCCCATGACCTAGGAGATTGTGGTAATTCTTGTATCATAAAAGCATTTTTAGGGAGCTTGTAACTTCCACAACCGTCATCCTAGATGATGAGCTTAATGTCAGAGATGGTGGGAATGGCAGGTGTCTCTGTCACAGAAGTGGAAGCGAGAGTCGCGGGGTCGATGTATGGTGTGGATGGACCCTCATCATTTTTTGTTACTTGGGGGATTTTTTAGTATTTTGCTTCAATATTTTTGCAATGTGAGAAAGGTTTGGGATCTCCATGGATGGTAATTTCTTGTTCATTATGTGTGAATTTCACACATTGGTGGAAAGTGGATGCTACTGCTTTCATCGCATGAATCCATGGGCATCCTAGGAGGATATTATATGGCAAATCGAGGTCGAGTACTTGACAAGTGGTTTCCATGAGAGTTGGTCCTACTTGAATAGGGAGTTTGATTGTGCCCTGAGAAATTCTTTATTGATCATGATATGCTCTTATTGTGATGCCTTTCTCTTTGTTGATGGAATCTTCTGATATTTTCAACTGCTTAATGAGGCCGAGAGAACAGATATTCAAACTCGCACCTCCATCCACCAAGACCCTTTTGATTTTTCTCTTATGTACTATGGCTTCCAAGTGAATTGCACGGTCGTGAGATGGTTGAGTGGGGAAATCTTGGTCAGAGAATGTGAGAAGATTATGCGTAATGATGTTTTCAACCATAGCTTGGAATTACTCTGCATCGAGATCTGCGGGGATAGTGGATGAGGCCAATGCTTCTTCAAGGATTTTCCTATGGGAAGATGAAATTTTTAACAACTCCATGATGGAGATTTTCGTTGGCATTCTCTTGAGTTGGTCGAGGACATTATAACCACTAGGAATGGATCTAGGTGCAGAGACTTTGTTTTGATGGGATGATCCTGCAATGGTTACTTTGTCACCTCTTGTGGTGACTCCACAATCTTTGGCATAGGAACCCTTGATAGTAATGACCATGAAGTTTTCATCTAGGGATGCGACGACTGTTTCATACACATGATTTAAATTTGTGTGGGTACCTTTCCCTTTATTTTTTTATTGCCTTTATTGCCATGATTTAGCATTGGATTTGTGTATATCTTAAGATCCTGGTTTCCTGTAGGCTGTTTGATGTTTATGATTTTTTTATCGATGAGATCTTGAATGATATTTTTCAATCTCCTGCAACTATTTGTAGTATGGCCTTTGATTTTTTGAAATTCACAAAGTTGATTCTTGTTATACCAAGGAGGTTTCACATCCGGTTCTTGGTAATTCTCAAATTTAGGTGCTTTGATGAGTTTTTCATCTATAAGCTTTTTCATTATGTCCTCAAGTAGTTCCCACAAAGTGGTGTATTTTCTCTTGGGGTAAGTCTTGCATTGGGGTGGTCCTCTTTGGTCAGTGAGATTGTTGATTGTTGGAGTGTTGTGGTTTGGTTGTTGTCTTGTGTGATGATTTTTGTGATGCTGGATTTGGATTTGTGGTGTGGGTGTATGTTGGCGAGGAGCACTGATGACCACTTTGGCATCGACGAAACCATCATTAGTAACATTTTTATTCCTTGCCCATGTGCGTGGTTTATTGTTGTAATTGAATGATGGTCAATTGTTTTGTTGTTCAAGGTATGATGTTGATTCTGTAGGTTGAGTCATAAGGTCTCTTTCGATGCTGAGCACCTTGGGAATCAATTGATCATATGTGTTGATGCCCTGAACCTTGAGATGAAATGCCAAGCAACCATCAAGGTTGGTGATGATGGTGCAAACTTGTTGTTCTTCTAGCATGGTCCATTTGCTCTGATTGGCCTTGGATCGCCATCATTGTAAAAATGAAGCGAATGATTCACCCTTTCCTTGTTTTAGACCTGAGGGTTCTTCTAGACTAACATCCATTGTAATTTTGCATGTGTAGTTTTTAAGGAATGCGTCTATAATTTCTTGAAATGTTCTAATGCCTGAACATAAGCGAGAGAACCATTCCATAGCGTGGCCTACCAAACTCCTAGGGAATAATCGCATTAGATAAGTATCATCGTATGTGACCTCCATGCAATGAACTTGGAATTCCCTGATGTGATCTTCAGGGTTTCCCATCCCTTGATATTTGTCAAATTTAGGAATTTCAAAGCCTTTAGGGAATGGTTTCATTACTAGGCTCCTATCAAATGGATAGGGACACAAGTTGCTTGATGTCTTCATTGTTTTCCCTAATTGAAGGTCAAGCACCTGTTGCGAGAGCAACTTGATTTGTGTCGTCACATCATTTTGCAGATCAGGGGCTGGGATGAAAGTGTTTTGGGGTGTGTTAATTATGGGTTGGATGGTTGGGTTGATCGGTGTGTTGTTTGATGGTATATGTATGTTTTGTCAAGCGAAGTAGGCTTCCACCTACTTTTGTATAAACAACACCTGTTGTTGATCTTACTGTTGATGTGCTAAGATTTTTGCTTGTTGTTGTTCCAATAATGCTTGTTGTTGTGTTTGTTGTTGTTCCAACAATGCTTGTTGTTGGGCTACCAATTATGCTGCTTCTTGTTGCTCTTGATATTGCTTAATTGCTTGTTGATATGCTTGTAATTGCATTGCTTGTCTTTGTGAAAGACGTTGTGCTTGATATTGCGCTTGTTGTGCCTGATATTGAGCTTGCGCTTGTGCTTGCACCTGCATTGCTTGTGCTTGTGCTGCTTTTTGTTGTAATAGGGTTTGCATAGCCTTTTGTGCTTGCAATTCTTGGAATGCTTGAGCAGCTTGGGCACCTTTTTTTTGTTGTTGTTGTAATAATGCTTGAGCTTGTTGTGCTTGTAATGCGGCTTGTGCTATTTGGGCGGCTTGCGCAGCTTGAGCAACTTTCTTAACAACTAGTTGTTCAGCTTTTTGTTTCTGAACTTGTTGGTATCCTGTTTAAAAAGTAGCTTGCAATGTTGTGTCATATTGGCTTGATGTTGTGGAAGTTGGTGGTGGTGGGGGTGGAGGTGGATTTGGAATGGTATTTGTGAGGGTGGTATTGGTGTTTTCTGTGATGGATGGTGTTGTTGATGTGGTTGGTCCTTGGGAAATCATGTTTTGTGATGTTAAAGGGATGTTTGATGATGTTGCAATTGTTTGTATTTTTGTTGTTTGTTGTTGCGATATTGACAACAAATTTTGGGCGTTTGGCATAATGCTTTGATTGATATTTGGGATAGTGGTTTGATTGGTACTTGGTAGAGGGGGAAGCCCTAAACCAAGAAGTGATGTGGATGATGATGGTAATGGTGGAAGAGGTGGGAATGTGAGGGGTTCCAGTTCTTGTGAATATGTTGTGATGTCAAGGATACCCCCTAGTCCGAACATGTCTCCTTCCTCTTACGAATTTGTTAGGAGAGGAATTTGAGGTGTTACGTGAAAAAATGTTGATGATGGATCATGATGGAAAGTGAGAGGAACATTCTTATGTAATGGGTCTTCAAGTATGTTTTGTTCCACAGTGGTATTTGCATCCAAGTTTTGATTATTAACAAGGGGGTGTGCGTGAATGGCTTTGAGGAGTGCATTTCCCTTGTTAATGTTAGGTTGGGTCAGAGCAAAAGATGTTGTGATTTGCGGAATTTTTTGCACTATGTTTTTGGATGGAGGTGTGGATGAGATTGGAGGAAATGATGTCTCCACTATGGTACTCACATCAAAATCCAAAGGTAGTTTGGCCCCTTGTTTAGCTAATTCAAGCATGTATAACAAAGGGTTAAGTCTCATCATAATGTTAATGATTCTATGGTTTTCTGGATTTTGAAGCATTTCAGTTATTTCTCCATGAGACATTCCAAAAGTAGGATCCTCTCCTTGGTTTTCCTCTTGTGTATTTTGTGATGACAAGATGGTCAAAGGATTACTTGATTCAGCGAGATTCATTTCAATGTTTGTTTGGCTAAGGTCACTTGAAGCGGGTGTTTCTTTGTTGGCTTCCATGTTCTTCTTGTATTGAGATCTAGTTTGAACCATAAAATGAGGATCAATTTTTCAAGAATTTTAAAGAGATAAATATCTTGATTCTTTAGATTGATCTTTACTTTATGTCTAAAGTATAAATATCTTAAGGATCAAGAGGTGATATGGTGACGATGCAAGGAATGGATGATTATGGTCTTTTGGTAAATATTCAAGGAGATACTAGGCTTTTAGGATTTTCGGATGTGCTTTATGATTTGATTTTGGGTTTGGGATTTGCCCTTGATTTTGATTTGGATTTTGAACAAATAGACCCTAAGATGTTGGATGATTATCTAAGGGATAGATTTGATTAAAGGATGGTAATTTGAATATGCATGGGGAGAAGGATGCATCTACCCACAACTATTTAAACAAGGTGATAGTTTCACTAAGCATATGAAGAAGGATTCATCTACATATACTAAGCTAAACAAGATGATTTTGATAACTTTGATTAAGCATATGCAAAAGGATGCATCTACATATACCTAGCCAAAGGTGATTTTGATAAAGTTTTCAAGGATTTAGTCTCAATGATTTTGATGATTTTGATTTTTCCAGAAAGCCTAGTATGTAATGATGATTTCAAGATTTACCAAAAGGTGATGATGGGATGATTTTTGTTTTGATGTTTGAAGGATGGATGAAAAAGGATTTTTATTTTCCTTGATCCTAAGATGAACCTAAAAAGATGCTTTGTTTATCTAGACTTGCATATTGAAGAATATGCAAATGCTTCCTATAGACCTTTGTAACCAAGAAGTGATTTATTTTGAACACACATCTTTGGATTTTGAACCAATGACCTTTGTTTTTAGGATTTTGGATTCTTTGAGAATTTGTGAGGCTTCCAACACACATGAAAGTTCCTTTTTCTTAGCTTTGCTTAATGACTTTATTTTACCAAAAACACTTTCTTTGATTAAATTTCAAACTAAGATGTCCAATGTCTTAATTTATTCAAACCCCACAAAGTATGTCAGTTGGAAATTTGATGAACTTAAGGCAAGGGTTTACCTATTGTTTACTTAAGGAAACAAATCAAGATGTAATCCAATGTTTAGGAACTTCTAAGGATATAAATCCCAAGGGCAAGCAATAACATATGGATTGAGTCAATTTCATTTGTCTCCAAAAGGGTTTGAAATTTGGATGATAATGTTAAGTGTTTGTTTTCAAGATGTTTTCGATCAAGCAATGGATTTTGTAACCCAAGAATAAGTACAACCCTATGGATGTGTAAGACAATATTTTTCAGATTCCCACTTGGAAAATTCTAGCAATGCTTATCTTTAGTGAATGGTTAGATACTTGACCCCATTGGCTCCCCTCCATGGCACTCACTTATATGGGGTAGCCAAGCATCAACACCCATGAAACTCCCATGGCATGATTTCCATTTCTACTAAAAGACCGTAAAAGTGTGGGGCGGCTTCAGAACGACCATTCTTGCACCAACAAATAGATTAAGGATTTTGGAAAATTCTAGCACATGGGTTTTAGTAAGGAATTTTCGTTCGTAGGAGTTGACCCAACGTGGCAAGAGTCTGCTTTCAGATCCATCTTGTCAGAGTCAACTGTGTGATATTGGCATTTCTTCCAATATCTACATTTATATCTCAGCTGGAAATACTTTTGGCTTTAGAGTGCTACCAGTTGAGTCATTCCCTTGGGTGAAAACTTTTTCCCCAAGGCAGGCCCTCTAAGATAAACAAAAGCGAATGAAGAAAAATATTTGTAACTCGATCAATCTTTGTAGGCAACAAAGAGAGAATATACGCCAAAATGCCCCCACTCACACTCACACAAGATATTGTTCAATTTTAAACCCAAATCGAAGTGTGGAGGTGATTGCTTTATCTCACCCTAAAGTCATAAAAAAGGCCTTTTGATTCTCAAGATCGCTATAAGCATGAGAGAAGCGCATACATCATTTTCCAATGCCTTTAGTTTAAGTAAGCTTTCACAACAAACAAAGCTACACTTGTTCTTTTTAAATCCACAAAGAAAAATGTGAGTTCATTTTAAGCACCAAATTACAAATGAGATACACTTTGTTCAATTGTTAATCCAATAAACAAAATCTAGTAAGTTGTGATCCTAAAGTTCATTTTAGCCCTTGCAAGAAATGGAAAGATTATTTTTAGACCCAAATGAAAACTAGTGCCTTAAGGAAGAAGAAGATAACAATTTCATGAAAAAGTGTTTAAGCAAAACACTATAGTGTTTAAAAATCACTTTGATTTGATGAACACCCTTCTCATGCTTCTCCTTTTGATTTTTATTTCCAACCTACAAAGAGGAAAAACCAATTAGATTCTAGAAAAACACAGAAATTAAAAAGCAGAAAATAGAGGAAAAATTAATCATAAATCAAAAACATGTGCTAAAACTAAATTTTCCCCTTTTACTGTCTTCCAGCGTGACAACTTGTAACTGCGTCATAGTTTGGTTTCTCATCGGTGCCCTCACAGTGTCACTTTCCAGTCAACGTCACTCTGTGTCAGGACAGAAAGCTCAACTACATTGCTCTTTTCACCCCACGTCACAGTTTTTGTCCAACATCGGAGTTTAATACTTTTTGAAAATTTCTGCAGGTCACCGAGTCCAATAACGAACTTAGAAATTTAAATTTTCTTGGTGGGACAAGTCCAGCGTCACATTTTTAATCTTAAGCAGTGCTATATAGCGACGCTAAAGAGACAGTGACATTGAGCTCCCAGCGTTAGAATTTCATGTGTATCAACAAAAATGCAGAATTTTTAGAAAAAGATGAGAAAGAATGATTCCATGCTCTCCTTCTAGCGCCAAATGTTTGAACCCCAACCTTGGTACCTGCAAAACACAACCAATAAACACATTAAGTTAGGGATTGCAAGCCAAAACAAGAATTCACCATGAAATCCATTTAGAAACTCAAAATAGGAAAGAAAACAATGAAAAGTATGATAAAGAGAACAAAATAGATTAAATCCTAATTTAAATGTGCAAACTCATGATCCCATGAGGGAATTGGTTCCAATTTGATGTCAAATTTGGCCCTTTCCCAATTCCCAAGATGTAAGCTTGATGTGTTGAAGATATTGATCCACTTTGTTGATGAAGAATGAGAGCTCCAAGCCAAAATCTACAAAACCTAGTCTAGAAATCAATGAGATTGGATGAAATGAGAGATATTTGAGCATAGTAAGTTTACTCAAATTGTGGATGGATGAAATGAGAAGATGAGCTCTTCATTTATAGAATGCAAGGAGGGATGAATGTCCAAAATAGAGCAATGTGGGACTAACATTCATCCAATGGCATGATACCACTTGTCAAACCATGAGTGGATGCAAGATTTAGGGATTGTACCCATAAATGCTCATTTTTGAATTTCAAATTTGTTGAAATGACTTGTGAGGGGGAAGAGAAAATGTAATAAATGTCACTTGGCTCAAGGAAAAAGGACATTTAAGATGAAATTATTGGATGCATATGTTGACTTGGCATTTTTGAATTCAAATTGAAAGAATATTCCAAAAGATGTCGTTGTGAGGGAAATAGAGATTTAATAAATGAATTAAACCTATTTTCATGTGAAACTTGCATTATCTAGAGGATGGGACATGAGATGGGATTAAATTAATTAAGGTTTAATTAATTTAATGAGAGGAGTCAGATGATGTGACCTATTTGACTTAAATTTATGGATTTATTTAAATTAAATAAGAGGGGAATATGATAAGGGGCTAATTAAAGGAGATGGTGTTAAATTAAATCAAATAACGTTTTAATCTATTTAATTTAATGGATAGACTTTAGGGATTTAATCAAATAAGTTGATTATTTAATCAAATAGGGATAATTAGATCAGATGGATTGATTTAATTAACAGGAGAGATTGACTTAATTAGATAAAATGATTTATTCAATTAAGAGAGGAATATTGATGGATTTAATTAGATAAGGAGATTTGATTAAATGGTTAGAACGAGGCATGATTCGGGAAGAAACGATGTTAGCAGGTCAGGATTAGATGCACAATGTCAATTAGTATATTTTACGTGTCTACACTAGTAAGCTTTTGTTAAGAAATGAGTATATTTTTACTTGGGTTGGTTATTGTGAATCAGCTATTTTCGGTGGGGAATATTGTTTTATCTACAATAAGTTACTATTGATTGCTTCTAATTTTGATAAGGTGTTGTGGAGAAAAGAGTATATTGTTTGTGAAAATGACTATTTTTTGGTTAACAATATACCCTAAAATAATGCAAACTGTACAGAGTAACAATCAACAATCCCCTTTGGAAAATAACATAAACTATTTTGGAAATACTCAAAAAATGGTTTTTTCAATATGCACCTATTCCCACTTCCTTCAAATACACCTCTTCCCTCTTGCTTTCTTTTCCCATCTATTCTTTATCCACCGCCAACAAAAAATGGGCACACAATTAAATCACAACCCACACCACCATCAATACATGCAAAAAACTCAAAATAACCTCCACCAACCCTCACAAAAATTCCACAACCAATGAATGCACTTGCACCTTCACAAAAGCTTTCCCTCCTCACTCAGCTATCTTGAACAAGAAGATAAATCCAGAGAATGACACCCAACAATGCCTTAGCAATAATTTCACATACATTCACTTTTTTTTCTAGGGACTTTAAAGACAAATGTTACTTGCACCATCACCACTACAACAATATCTAGCTACACACACACAAATTTTCACACACACACACACACACATATATCAAGTTAGTAAGTATGTTTATATGTATGTATATATATATATATATATATATATATATATACATATATATACACATATACACATATATAGATATATATATTTATCAAGTTAGTATATATGTATACACACGTACACACACACACATATATATATTGTGGGATATATATACATACACATATATAGATATATATATTTCTCATGTATATATATATATATGTGTACATATATAGATTAAGTTGTTAAGAAAATACAATATAGTTTCTACAAGTGAAATCTTGTATTGTTTATGGTTCGCATTTTGTGTGTATGGTTTTGCATGGATTTGATGTTGTGATTTTTTGTGGGTTTTTGTTTATAGTTTTCATTTTTTGTCTATGTTTGGAGGCTTGGAGAAACAAGGCAGACACACATATATAGATATATATATTTATCAAGTTAGTATATATATATATATATTCGTTAGGTTTTGTGGCTGCAATTTTGTGGGTTTTTCCAACTGGGTTATTGAAACCAATGTTGCTTGATTTATGTCTTCCATTTTGTGGCTATGGTTGGTACATAATAGAATACTTAATATTGTGCACTTTATGCTTCTTTGAAGTGGGTATTGTTGATTATTGTTTTCTCTCTTAGGCTATATTGTATCATTTCTAAGAAGGTGTTGTTGAAAAGGCTATATTGTTCGCATTGCTAAAAAAGAAGTATATTTTTTGGTTGAAAACCTTTTCTTCAAAAATAACTATATTTTTACTTTTGTGTCTCACTGTTATACATATATACATATATATATACATACATATACACACACATATATAGATATATATATATATATTTCTCATGTATATATATATGTATACATATATAGATATATATATACATATACACATATATAGATATATATAGATATATATATATAAATAAGGTTTTGTTCAGAAAGGAGTATATTTTTTGATGGCTTTGTCACTATTATTATTTGAGAAGGAAATCTTGAAAAGGCTATATCCTTTCAATTTTTTATAACATTTTGTTGAGAAATAAGTATATTTTTACTTTCCTGTCTCAGTATTATACATATATATATATATGAATGATACCATTTCACTCGCCTTGTCTATATATATATACATACATATACACATACACATATATAGATATATATATTTCTCATATATATATATAGATATAGAGATATATATGCATATACACATATATAGATATATATATAGGGTATGTGCAGGATCATGATAGGCCAAAAAGTAGTGATTTGATGGGTATGTGTAGGGTATGTGGCTGACGATATTTTTTTACCCAAAATTGATGAAACAAAAAGGGTTTTTTAAGGAGATTCTCATCTTTCCACCAATATAAATTATGTTTTAGTTTGAATTTAATAAATAATTATTATTCAATTTCTATTTGAATTATGACTAAAGTCCTAATTGATAGGTTGATTGAAAAGCATCTATAGCTTTCAAATGGTATCACATTTTTTGAATCTGAAACAAGCATCACATTCTATGCTTCACATACTATAGGATTAAAAAAAAATGAATTTCATGAAGTTTTGACCAATTTAAGGCCGTCAAACATGAGTTTTTATTTTTCTTAAAGTTGTAATAAAAAAATCATAATTAATTATTTACTTGGAAACAAATTACAAAAAAATATGCATCACATTGGGACATGAGTCCTCTACTTATATCTAAAATATTATAAAAAAATATTATCATTTTATTGTGGTTAGGGTGGTTAGACAGACACCTACTTATTTTTTCCCTAAAATTTAAGTACTACTACATTGAAATTTCAAATTTTCACCAAATATTTTTTTAAATATAGTAGTTTAGAAACTACATTCAATTTTCTACAGATTCTATTCTTACATATTTTTTAAATAATATAGATAACTTATTCAAATTTTTATGTCAAGTTGCCTAACTCTGATAATTTTTGAATTTTTTGCCACTTAAGGGCCTATTTTTTCTATGATGATCCTGCACATACCCTATACATGTACACATATATAGATATATATAGATCATAAGGTTCTATTCATAAAGGAGTATATTTCTTGATGGCTCTGTCACTATTATTATTCGAGAAGGAAATCCTAAAAATGCTATATCCTTTCAATTTTTGATAAAATTTTGTTGAGAAATAAGTATATTTTTACTTTCCTGTCTCACTATTATACATATATACATATGCATATATATATATGGATGATACCATTTCACTCGCCTTGTCTATATATATATATATACATAGATACATACATATACAATACACATATATAGATATATATACACATACACATATATCTAGATATATATATATATATATAGATAATGTTTTGTTCAAAAAGGAGTAGATTTCTTAATGGCTCTATCACTGTTATTATTCGAGAAGGAAATCCTGAAAAGGCTATATTCTTTCAATTTTTGATAATGTTTTATCAAGAAAAAAGTATATTTTTATTTTCCTGTCTCACTGTTATACATACATATATATATATATATATATGAATGATACCATTTCACTCGCCTTGTCTATATATATATATTTATATATATACACACATACGTATACACATAAACATATATAGATATATATATATATGCATATACACATACACACATATATATATATATAAGGTTCTATTAAGAAAGGAATATATTTCTTGATGGCTCTAGCACTGTTATTATTCTAGAAGGAAATCCTAAAAAGGCTATATCCTTTCAATTTTTTATAACATTTTGTCAAGAAATAAGTATATTTTTACTTTCCTGTCTCACTATTATACATATATACATATACGTATATATATATATATATATATGATACTATTTCACTCACCTTATCTATCAGTGCACCAAACACTTTTCATATAAAAATAAAAAAGTAATATGCCACCCTTTCCCAACCATGCTAAATGGAAGCCATAAATGAAACAATATAGGGTAAGGTAGAAAACAACAGTGAACAATGCCCTATGCAAAATAACGTGAACCACATAACAATAACTATTTTATTGCATTATTGCAACCATCGCCACAAAATGAATGCCATAAATAAAAAATATTATTATCAACAGTCACCTAGATGGCCAAACCCACAAAACACTAAAAATCACAATGACAAACCCATACAAAAACATCCCCACAAAATTCGAACCATTGTGAACAAACTATATAGTCTTTTCTCAACAGACCCTTTTGAAAAAGGTAACAATATACCCTAAAACAACGCAACCTGCATAACATTAACTATCTCAATGTGTTGTAACCATCACCACAAAAACATGCCTTTCACTAGTGACCTGCATGGAAAATGCACAAACGACAGAAAGCTCATAGTAACAGACCAATTCAAAACCTTCACCACAAAACGTGAACCATACATGAATCAATATTGGTTTCAACAGCCACCTAGATGGAAAAATTCACCAAAAACACACTAGATTAACTATTTTACAACTATTCACACAAAAAAGTAAGCCATAAATGAAACAATATAGCCAACAATCACCCACATGCCAAAACCCACAAAACTATACATTTTTTTCAACATTAATCAATACAATGACACAATATTGGTTTCAAGAGTAACCTAGATGAAAAATCCCACAAAAAACACATAAATTCAACATAGGAAATGCAAAAAACAAGCAATATTGCCTTCCACCCATGGCAGCTACACGAGAACCATAAACCAAACATTTTAGACTAAGCTACACAACAACAATCAATAATCCCCTTTGGAAAATAACATAAATTGCTTTAGAAATACTCGACAAACAGTTTTCTCAATATGCACCTCTTCTCGCTTCCTTCAAATACACCCCTTCCCGCTTGATTTCTTTGCCCTTCATTCTTTCTCCACTGCCTGAAAAAAATTGGAACACAATTATCACAACCCACACAACCATCGACACATGCAAAAAACACAAAATAACCTCCACCCACCTTCACAAAAATTCCACAGCCCATGAACACACTTGCACCTTCACAAAAGCTTGCCCTCCTCACTCACAACTATCTTGAACAACAAGATAAACCCAGAGAATGACACCCAACAACACATTATCAAAAATTGCACAAAAGTTCACTTTGTTTTCCAATGACTTTAAAGACAAATGTTACTTGCACCATTACCACTACACGAAAACCATACAACAATTAATGTTGATGCCATTTTGTTGGCCTCCTCTATCCTCGTGCCAAACATTTTTATTTAAAAAATCAAAAAACAATCCACCACCTTTTCAACGGCGTCAGAGACCCCAAAAACCAGGAAGGCTGACGAAAATTCCAACCAAAGTTCACCAGGATGGGAAAATAACCCACCACCTTTTCCCAACTTCCAGAAAAGCATACCTCTAGGAAGGCTAACAAAAATTCTGAGCAAAGTTCACACAAATAGCGTATCAGCTAATTATTTATCTTATTAAAACTTTAATTATTGTAGAATAATTTGTTTTTGGACTTTTTTTATAGCTTATATAATAAAATGAATTTGAAACTTAAAAAATATAAATTGAAGTTTATAGAGTGAGAGAGAGAAGGTAACTTTTGATTAGTCATTTCATGCCAACAATCCAATGATAACAGACCCCTAGGGAGTTATGCTTAGGGTAGCATGTCATTTGATTAGGGATATGATAGTTCACCTTTAAAACCTCTTTCATTTTACCCATTGCACACTTAGGAGGAAAATAGATAGAGAGAGAAAAGGAGAAAATAAAGAGAGAGAAATGGATAAATAGAGAGGAAGACAAAGAAATACAAGAGATAAAAAGAGTGATAGAGATACAAAATTAGAGGTATAGATATAAAAGAATAAATATGGAGAGAAAAAGAGATAGACATAGGAAGAGAGATAAAAAATGAGAGAGGAAAAGAGAGAAGAGGAGAGACATAGATAGATATATTCACATAACAAGAGAGATAGATAGATAGAGAGATACAGATAAATAGGAGACAAAGATACATATAGAGGTAGAGAGATCAATAGATAAAGAGAGAAAGGGGGAAAGAGGGGGAGAGAAATAGGGATAGAAAAAAATAGTAAGGGGATAAATATAGGGAGAGGGAAATAGATAGAAAGAAGAAATGAGAGAAAGATAGATAGAGGAAGAGAGGAAGGAAGACAAATATAGAGAGAAATAGGGGAGAGAGAGGAAGAGAGAGGTTGAGAGATAATATAAATATAAATATATAGAGTGATAGAGATATAAAGAGATCTCTCTCTCTTTTTCTTCCCATATATCTCTATATATCTCCCCATATGTACCTCTCCCTACCTCTATATATATCTCCCTCTAGAGCTCTTTGTATAACTTTATATCTCTATCTTTATATCTCTCCATCTCTCCCTTTCTCATTCTCTCCTTCTCTCTTTGTCTCCCCCTCTTTCTATCTCTATTTCTCTCCCCCTCACTCTCTCTCCATTTCCATCTCTATCTTCCTCTCTATCTCTCTTCCTATCTCTATCCCTTACCTCTCCTTGCATCTCTTTCTCTCTTTCCCCTATGTCTTTCCCACTATATGGGTGATCCCATAATAGTGGTTTACAATTTTTGGCCAAACTGGACACTGAAATTATTATTTTTAACTAAATCTTCACATTGAGGCACCTATAGCGGCTAAACTGTGAGGAATTTGAAGATGGTGCAAACTAGAGTCTCCTCAAATTTTGTCTGTAGATTCTATAAATATTTTTTTCAAAATTTTTGGAATCAAATTGCACTTCTTTTTCCATCTCCCACGAAAATTGATTTTTTTCAGAAAACAACATTTTTAAAAAGTGATGCACACCGTATAACGCATAACTTTTTTTCCATGAAGGATAAAATTCTAATTCTTTTCAAATTTAGATTTGTAACTCTGATATCTAGTGCTTCCACTTGGTTAGATAGTTTTTATTGAATATTTTTCCTTAATCAAGTTTCAAAGTCAAACAAATTACAATTCAAACACATCAGATAAATCGTAACTTTTTTGTATATGTCAAAATTTAATTTAATTTTGTTTGTTGGATCAAGGACTTCAATATCTAGTGCACTCATATTTTTCAATTTTTTTGTTGTTGATAATCTTCTATTTTTCCACATGTGAAGAACAAAGAAATTCATTTTCATTGAAAAACCTATGTTTAATAAAACTTAAAAAACAAATACATAACAAAACCAAACATATTAAAATTATATTCATTGGATAGCTTGTTCTGAGGAATACCATAATCATTTGAAATAAATTTTAAATGAATTCATTTGATCCCCCAAAATCTAAATCAAAAGTTATTTTTTATCAGCATTTTGATAGGTGTAAAGGAGACGCATTTATAGGTATGGTTTAAAACTAGCAGGTTCTATCCAAGGGGGTTTGATCTAAGGCGATTTGATCAAACCTCTTCAATGGAATCCTTAAATGGAACTTTTAAGGATTAAATCATTATATTTTATAAAAATATGTGATTTCAGCTAAAAATTCATTCCTCTCGTGAATTGTAAACCACTATTATGACTATATATATATATATATATATATATATATATATATATATATATATATATATATATATATATATATATATATATATATATATCTCCCTCTTTCTATCCATAACTCACTCTCTCTCTATCTATTTCTCCCCCTCTCTCCCTCCCTCTCTATCTATTTATATTTATCTCTCCCTCTATATCAATCTCAATATCTCTCTCACTCAGACACACACTCCTTGTTTCTCCTTCCCTATCTCTATCTTTGTATCTACACCGTAGAAAAAAGGACCTCTTGCTTGACATGGGAATTATTCATGATAAATTGGACTTAATAAGGCCTTGATTCAAGTTTTGTGAGGCATTTTATGCATCCACGCTAGATCTTGGACCCTTGCAAATTGAATAATATGCATTTAAAAATGTCTTCTAAAGGTGTTGTAAAGTATTGTAAAGGACTTTCAAACTTTTCTAGACTTAATGAGCCTATTTCTCCCTAATTCAACAATATAAAATGTGTTTAATAACATTATCACATAAATTTAGAAGACTCGTGAATTAAACTTAATGATAAACTAGTGTTGTAATGTGCCTTGCACATTCACATTGGTTCTTGTGCCTTTCTAGACTATGTGGACCACATTTTATTGTTGTAAATTGTATTTAATTACACTTACACATTGAATGTTGTGTCCCAAGCCCTAATTGAAATTTAAATCATCACTAATAGGCCCCTATTAACACCCATATTGTGCATCCTAAGGCTTAAATTGATCAAATACCCAACAACGTTGCAATTTAAACCTTATTTGCTCATATCCTAGCATCTTAGCTATCAAAATGGCCCCTATGGAACCCATTCACCATGCATGTTGAATCAGTCCCATCTAGGTGGGATCCATTCACCATGTGTGGTGAATCAGTCCCATTTGACCTAATTTTGACCTTTGAACAGGAAAAAAGTGAAATTTAAGTTTAATTTCACTCCATGTCAACCTGTGATGAGGTATCATCAGGTTACTAAGGCACAATTGTGTATAAATAAGTGTTGTTCTCCTCATTTCACATCTCGTATCTCTTATCATTCATTCATCCATAAGTCTTCCATCTTAGTTCAAACAACTTTTCTTGCATCTTAAGTCAAGCAACTTAGGGTTTCATTATTTCAAGTCACTAAGATATCAATTTTTAGGCATTCAAGGGAAGATTCTTCACTTTTGTTGTATAACTTCAAGATCAAACATCATGGCAAGGTAATAAACTCCATTATTTCATGTTTCATTCCATTCTTTCATCAATTTGGTTTAACTACCTAAAAGGGGTTTGACCAAAGCAAACCCCCATGCTCTAACATACAACATTTCTCCTTCTCTTCTTGTGTGTTTGCAGATTTAGGACTCTTGGAAGCCTGGAAATCATTAAAGATCAAGTTGCAAGGTTTCTTAATTCTTCTCTTCATTCAAAAAGTCAAAATATCAAAAAAACTCACTTTCAGGTTTGGAAATCAGAGTTTCAAAAGCGGACACTTGTAGAAAGCCAAAGTGCAGACCGAAAGCTCTAGATCCCACTTTTGAACATTTAGAAATTAAAAAGTGGACTCATTCTCCATGAGTGTAGAATAAGTCCCACTTCTAGGTCAATTTTGATTTTTCTACATTTTTAGATACCCAAGTTCTTTGTCAAAAACAAGTTCTAGCTTAGTTTTGCAAAACTAGGATTGATTCGCCCAGAATGGTGAATGACTCCCACCAGGCCTGAAAACCAAGAACAAAAACATTTCAAATGTCATTTTCAGTCTCCTTCCAAATCCTAGGTGCACTCTGAATCAACCTTCTTCTTTTTTGTTTTGCATTTGTCCATACTCAGTTCATGTTTGCATATCACACTGTGTTTTTCAACATTACATAATTCTTAGGTTTTGTATTCATAATCAGTCAAATAGATCACCCAATTGCACTTAGATCATTCCATTTAATCTAAATAACATTATACCTTGCATAATTTGAGTGAACCACCTAGATTTTGGGTGTGGGATCTATCTCTTTTCATTATGTGAAAGACCTTAATTGAACAAAAGAGACCTAGCATTCCTAGACCCAAAAATCTATGGTTCAATATCTCTTTCACTCACACACAAACACACACACACACAGTCATTGTTTCCCCCTACCTATCTATATCCCTATCTATATCTCACTATCTCTCCCCCCTCTCTCTATCTCTCTCCCTCTCTCTATTAATTATCTCTATCCCCTCCTTTATCTCTCACTCTTTCCTTCTCTATTTCTATCTTCCTATCTCTCCCTCTCCCTCTCTATTGATATCTCATGGTATCTCTCTCTCTCTCTATATATATATATATATATCCCTCTCTACCTCTCTCTATATATCACTTTGTATATCATTATATTTCTCTCTCTGTCTCGCCCACTTTAATTGTCTCCGTCTTTCTACATTTATCTCTCCCTATCTTTCCATCTCTTCCTCTCCCTACCACGTACTCTTTCTATATCTATCTACTTCTCTCTCCTCTCTCTATTTTTTTCCCTCCAACTCCCTCCCTCTCTATATATTTATACATATCTATCTCCCTCTCTATCTCCCTCCAAATCTCTAGCTCTAGATCTATCTCTATCTCTCCATATTTATATTCTCTCTCTCTCTCTCTCTCTCTCTCTCTCTCTCTCTCTCTCTCTCTCTCTTTATCCCCATATCTCCCTCTCTCCCCATTGCAACCATAACATGAGCCTATCGGCAATGGAGCCTTATTATCTTCTTGATTCAGAGGTTTTATTTTATTTGTGTTTGGATCCCTGTAATCATATGCATAGTTTATTTGAAGCTATCACTTCTCCATTAAGACCTTTTTTGCACAAACAACTCATTATTTTCTAAATGGCCTACCAATTGACCTCATGTATACTAAAAAATGTATGTTAAAAAAAGACCAAAAAATTCCCTAATTGACCTTCCACACTTTTCTGGTGTACCCATTGCACACCAAGATGTAATTACTAGTATATATACATACATACATACACACATAAATAAAAACTATTTTTTCAGCTAAATATATCTTATACAATTCAATGCATATTGAATTTTGATTTACAAAATCTATAATAATCTAAACATCTTAAAATTCTTCATTTCTTAAAACTTCTAGAACAAATTTTATTTTTACTTTTTAATTTTTTTTTAATAAATTCTTGTTTTCTATTACTAATATAAAAAAAAAAAAAACACTAGAGCCTTCTAGACTCTACTAACATGCGGGAGTCTTTCAAGTTGCAAGCACAAGTGGGCAGAGGTTCAACACACAGCTATAAGTATGCAGCACTCGTCTATAGACCAACCTACAACTTCTAAGCAGTGGTGCAGGTTACAACGTATTCATAGTTTTCTAAGCAGTGGTGCAGCTTACAACGTATTCATCGTTTTCTAAGCAGTGGTGCAGCTTACGATGTATTCATTGTTTTAATCTCTTCTGACTAAGAGAGACAATAATGAATAAATTCATACGTTACGGAGCTGGAATTTTAGGTCATTACATTGTATTTAACCTTATTCTGGTTTTAAATTCGAAGTTTATCCTCACAGACATCATTCAGAGGTTGCTATACTTGTACTGAATATTGCCCGGATTGTTGTGGTTTTGTGTCTGTGATCCAGGAAGCACATTTGCTTTGCTTATGTATGGAGCACCTATGTAAGTACACCTAGGGAAACATTATTGTTGAAGGGACGGCAGTGCAATTGTTCTAGTTAAATATATTGCTAACTTCATATTACGTCAATTTCTGAGCAGAAGTAACTTCTGGAGAGTGTTTAAGAAGAAGACAACGGGAGAGATGTCAGGGATGCCCTATGCAATATGCCTCTTTAACTGTCTTATCTACACTTTGTATGGTTCCCCTCTCATCAGCAATGGATGGGATAACGGTCTTGTAATGGGTACCAATGCTTTTGGTCTCCTCCTTCAGTTTTGCTTCTGCGCCATATATCTCCGCTTTGCTCCACCCAAATCCAAGGTACCGTATTATCTACTTCTCCATATTAGTCCCTAAAATATCACTTGGCTTTGGAGGCCGCCAATTGATGAGGGATGAATTGCATGGCAGAGAAGAATGGGTCTGATGGTGGGTGGAGTGTTGATGGTGTTTGCCAGCACTGCAGCAACTTCCATGTGGGTAGTGGAAGGAGGCCATAAGAAAGTGCTTGTAGGAACTACTGGGATGGTCGCCTCTGTCATTCTCTATGGTTCTCCACTCTCAGATATTGTAAGTAAACTCTCTCACTTTCATTACACTCAGCTCTTATATGTAAACATTTCAACGTTACTACTGATATATATTTTGTGACATAGAAAACTGTGGTTCGGACCAAGAGTGTGGAGTGCATGTCCTTCTACTTCTCAATGTTTGCTTTCTTCGGCAGCGTGTTGTGGTTGGTGTATGGTGCTTTGAGCAAAGATATTCTCATCATGGTAATAATATGAGTAGAGTTATTTTTTCTAGGGTGTATCAAATTATGATATTGTTATCAGAATTCAATTGTGTAGTTTTTCGGATTAAATTTATTTTCAGGAAGGTCTAATGTTTCACCTTTGTAAACACGACCTAGATGCAATGAATGAGAGATGGGTTCTTTTGAACTACTACTCATGAAACATAGGTCAATGAATTTGACTCAAAAAACTACACAGTTGAATTCTAATAACAATATCATAATAATATAATATGTTAACATATATTTGAAACTTATAGTCTGAGCTCATTTCATTTGTTTTACCCAGGTTCCGAATTTCTTTGGAATACCGCTTGCTTCGCTTCAGATGATAATATTCTGTACTTATCAGCAAAAGAGTCGAATACGAGTTGCAGACTTGAAATTGAAAGAATTGACAGAGCAGAAAGAAAAAATGGTTATAGAAAAAATGCATATATCTCCCTCTCTGATAAGCAATTTGAGTCTTTCCAGGCAATTTTCTCAAAGAAATCCTCAAGGTTTCAATTCTGATGATTGTAAAGAGCTGATTTTATAAACGAATAAAGGTGGAATTGTATTCTGGATGATTTTGGAATTATATTCAATATTTACTATTTAATGAAAAGAAAGGTGTTGGTACTTTTCAATAAAAGATATCAACTATTATTATAGTAGAGTTAGTAGTTTCTGTGTAAATAATTATTTTTCATCAAGAGTTCATATCGCATTATATGATCTATCGATAAACAAGAAGAAAAACAGTTTAGTCCACAAACCTAAAATAATAAATAAGAAAAAAAACAGTTTAGTCCACTAAACTACAAAGTGGACTGTAAAAATTTCATGTATTTATTCATTAAACTTTCGATATTCACAGAAAATAATGGGGATTGTGTCCTCCTGATTCGAATTCACCTTCTCTGGTTCTTGTTGCTACACCCGATTGAGTCTTTTCAGTGGGTGTCCTTATAGTAATTAGGTAGAGCACTAGGGAACAAAATATCTTAACGAATCTAATTAAAATGGTAAAATACTTTCAAAACTGTAAAGCATTCTTATTTTATAGATAGAATTCAGAAGCTTTATTAAAGTAAATATTAATTTAATTGAGTCGGATGTTTATGGACGAAAAGTTACAATGTTTACTATCAGTGGGTGTCATCTCAAAATTTACCATGAAAGAGAGCTTCCAACCAGCACAATAACGACATCTTATAGTAAACAATATTATATATCGACTTCCAACTAATTACAAACGACAAACCCCTTCTGTAGATAGTCAAAAAGTGGTCGAGATTGAATATTAAATATTTTTCAACCAGAATTTAATTTTCACAAGAATGGGGATTATTAACCTATACAACGTTTTTGGGCTAAACATGAATTACCACCCAAAGAAAGTATTCACTCAAGAGTAATTAGCTATACCAAAGTACTACATAAATCTGTATTAGATTTTTAGTTAAAACAAACTGTTTTTTTTTTAATAGTAGTAAATTAGAAACCTTTTTAATTGATGATATTATCTTAGTTAATTTTGGTATAATTGTGTATCTATTAATAAGTGTATTTAGGATATTAGAAATAATTGATTATTTTCATTTAGATAATTTAAAAAGACATGTTTATCTTGACTTGAAATGTACAAGTATCACCACTACCTTGTCAATCTTGAATTGATTGTAATTAAGTGTCAATTTAATTATCACCTTTGTTTAATCAATCTTACTTCTATCTTAGTCATATTGAATTAATTGATCTACTAATTATGTGTTGAATTTATGACCTCTAGAACATGTCATATCCTTGATTCATGCATCTCTAGGCCTATATATAGTTGTATTTTGTCATTTGCATCAAATCTTTTCATATCCTCAATATTAGAATTTTACATCATTTGTCTATTTTGTTACAAATTTTGTAACTTATCTTCATTCATTTAGAACTAGGTTTGTGTTTGGATTTTCATTGTATCTTATATGAATCTAAAGATAGAAGCTAGTGGTCTGCAATTCCCAAAGCCCAAAATATTTTAATCCACTTGGACACCAAAATTGGGCAATCCTAAATTCAAACAATACAAATGTAGTGTAGAGAAATGCATACCTTTACATTTTCACACTTAATTTGGACCTATTTTAGCACCCCTTGCATTAAATTTACTTTAGGTCACTTATTATGGGCCCCTAAGACCCCTTTTTGTGCATCCCAAGGCATATTTCAACTTTAAACCCAACCAAAATCCATAAGCAATCTTTAATCTTGGTAACCCACCTTTCAAAATTACAAAATAAATCTTGTGGGACCAAGATGCCCTTTGTGGCATCTTAGTACCCCTTAGTGGGACCAAGATGCCACCTAGGGCCTCTTAGTTTTGGGGGCTTTATTTTCGAGAATTAAGAGCAAGAAATGAAAATATTTGATTCAAATAAGCATTTTGTCAGCCTTTGGGATCTAATAATAGGGTTATTAGATAGGAATTCCTATAAAAGTAAGATTCACACCCCATTTTCACGTAAGCAAGTAAGAAGCAAGTAAGTTGTGAACCATAAATTTTGTGGTATTCTATGTGCTTCTCTTGCACTCTTAGGGTCTTTCACCTAAAAGGAGAGAGATAGAACACTAAAATTGAGGTGGTTCACTAAAATTAAGGTATCTAAGATGGAATTGAGACTAAATGAAATGATCTAAATGTAGCTAGATGAAGATATTGATTGATTATGAATACAAAACTAATGAAATATGCAATTTTTGAAAACATAGTGAGGTATGCAAGAATGAACTAAAAACATAAACTAATGCAAACATAATTGAATGAGGTTTAACAGAGTGCACCTGGAAGTTGAGTACTAATTTTGGAAGGTTCTAGAAATTGGAAAAAAATTACTATAAATCACTAGTAGGACTCATTTTCCACTGATGGTGAATCAATCCTCCTACTAGTAAAAATACCTGAAACTGCTTTCCGACTGTCGAGAACTGGATTCTGAAAAAATCAACTTTTTCATCCCTCAAGTAGGACTCATTCACCATTGATGGAAAAGTAGTCCTCCTCCAAAAATCTACAAATTCAAGAGTCAATCAAATAGCTCCAAATCTGCACTTGTCTTCTTGTCGGGTTGACAAAGTCAAATCTACAGAAAACAAGTTGTAGGTTGTCTCCAAACTTGAATTAGGATTTAGTTAACTTGGAACACTTTTATGACTTGTTGACCACTTTCCAACACCTATCACCTTGCAAACATTCAAAAGGGGAAAAATGGTTAAGGGTTAGAGTATAGGGATTTACCTTGGTCAAATCCCACTTTGGTAATCAAACCCTTAATAAAGAAATGAAATGAAATGAGCAAGGAATGATGAATAAACAACATGCAAGTGTCCTAAACTCACTAAAACCTTGTTGTAAAAGTCTGAAGATATGTCAATGGTTGCTCCAAGATACATGACAATTGCTTGATTGAATGATACTTTGATGGGTTGAATGTAAGAATGCTAATTGATGGTGTATGAGAAAATGAGATGAATGATGGTTTAAATGGATCGAAAAACACTTATTTATACACACTTATGCCCTAATTACCCAATAACACAACATCACAGGACAACATAAGGTCTTTTTGAATAAAAACCTAAAAGAAATTTTGAATTATTTTCAATTTGGAGCCAAGAGGGGCTCATTCACCACCCATGGAGAATGGGTCCCACCTTGGGCTTGTAAGTGGGTGTCGAGAATTAAGTTGCATTTAATGTTGTTTGTTGAGTTTAAATTCAAAAATACACTTAATTAAGTCTTATGAGTGCATAAAGGGGTCAAATAAAGCACAAGAAATGTGTAAATAGTGATAACAAGCCTAGAAAAGCTGAAATTTTGTTGCAAGACTTTACAACACTTTGAAATAGGACTTGATAATGAATAAAAAGGTGATTTTTAGGTGAATTATAATGAGAAAAGTGTAGAAGAGTGTAGAAATGTGTTGCTAAAATACAAAACACCTTCACAAGACATCATAATTTGAATGTTCAAGACCTAATGTAAATGCATAAGTTACATTGCAACATTAAATCAAAGAAAAATAAGCCAATCATCATGACAGGAAGACCTAAAAGACCATGAAAATGTCAATGATCCATTTTTCAATGGTACAAGTTGAAGAAGCAAGTTTGAAGGAGAGTTTCAAGAAGCAAGGAATTGAAGTCTTGGAGGAGACTTCTATTGTGTTTTTGCAGTTTTTTCAAATCTATCTCCAAGTCAAGATCTAGCATTGCTAAAGACTAAAGATGGATGCCTACAGAGGATCATGAGAGATTCTAGGTTGGAGATGCAACTAGCCATACTCCCAAGCCTAGGGACTTGTTTCTTGATTGATTCCATCTTCTATTGTTGTTCTAATTTATTCCTAAGGAAGGTATATTTCATGCTTATGACTTATTAGGGTTATTATAGATCTCCTTTGAAGTTCACTTTCATTTGCATCTTAGGAATCCTATTCTAAAGAATTTGAATAGGGTTTCTCCATTTTCTAGCTTACATAATCTTAGACACACTTAAGATTAGCGCTCACACACATTTCTAGTTTTAGATCTATGCATTTTCATCAAGGTTTAATTACCAAACAAGGGGTTTGACCAAGGGAAACCCCTATAAATAATATAGTGAATTTCCTTTGTTTTGCAAGTTATTTACACGTTCATATCTAAAGACTTGGTGAAGAAGGAACTGCAGACTTTGGAGCTCGAGACTAAGATGATAGCAAGGGAATCTTAGTCCTCCAAGTGGAATTTTGCATAGATTCTATCAAATCCTATTCTAGCATTCAAATATTTTGCATCTACCCCAAAAAATAGGAGTGGGACTAATAAGACAATAAGGGTGTCTTAGTCCTCCCTAGCATATTTTGACAACATTTTTGCATTTTTGGAATCCTCATCACATTTCCAGACTTCCCAAGTACAAACATCATAACTTTTTGTTCGGTATGTATAGGATCATCAAGGAAAAAATAGGCCCTTAAGTGGAGAAAAATTCAAAAAATATAGAGTTAGGAAACTTGATGTTAAAATTTGAATAAGTTATCTATATTATTTCAAAAATATGTAAGAATAGAATCTGTAGAAAATTGAATAGAGTTTTTAAACTACTAGGTTTTTTT
The DNA here is from genome assembly GCA_007258455.2 of Sequoia sempervirens. Classification (NCBI taxonomy): domain Eukaryota; kingdom Viridiplantae; phylum Streptophyta; class Pinopsida; order Cupressales; family Cupressaceae; genus Sequoia; species Sequoia sempervirens. The sequence continues at coordinate 143,463,349 of VDFB02000013.1, forward strand.
TTTTAATTATTTGGTGAAAATTTGAAATTTCTATGCAGTAGTACTTAAATCTCAAGGAAAAAATAAGAAGTAGGTGTTTGTCTAACCACCCTAACCATAATAAAATGATAAATTTTTTTATAATATTTTAGATATAAGTAGAGGAATCATATCTCAATGTGATGCATATTTTTTTGTAATTTTTTTCCAAGTAAATAATTAATTATGAATTTTTTATTACAACTTTTAAAAAAATAAAAACTTGTATGTCTAACTACCTTAACTTGGTCAAAACTTCATGAAATTCAATTTTTTTTCAATCCTATAGTATGTGAAGCATAGAATGTGACACATGTTTTGGATTCAAGAAATTTGATACCATTTGAAAGCTATAGATGTTTTTCAATTAGCCTATCAGTTAGGAATTTAGTTGTAGTTCAAATAGAAAATGAATAATAATTATTTATTAAATTCAAAGTAAAGCATAATTTATATCGGTGGAAAGCTGAGAATCTCCTTTAAAAACCCTTTTTGTTTCATCAATTTTGGGTTAAAAAAAGTTGTCAACCACATACCCATCATATCGCCACTTTTTGGCCCATCATTATCCTGCACATACCCTGTTGCTTAATTTCATCATTTGCACTCATTATTTAGCTTGTGTTACTAGGTTTTGTGAGTTGAATGGTAAGTTGTTTATTTTCCAAGATTTTTCTTGGTGCGGAACCCTTCAAAGCTTAAAAGAACCCCTCCTAGGTCTTCCTTGTTGAGAATTGACTCACCCTTTGGGGTTGATAGTCAATCCAATTTGGGTTCATAGGAAATTATTGAATGACCTAAGGAGAATAAGTTGGCTCTTCCCCCACCTATTTTATTTATGGTTCAACAAATATTTAAAGAAAGATTCAACAACTTGGACCACCAAAATAATTTGGGTCCAAAAATTTGGAAATATGGATAGTCACTCCAAAATTCAAAATCACCCATCCAAGAGCACAAAAAATTTTGATCCCTTAAGCCGACAAAAACCAAAATTTCAAAACCAAAAGCCACCATCACACCAACAAAAGAACCAATCTTCAAACCTAGCGTGGTTTGTGCACTCATTGGTCCCACTTTCCATTGATCCTAGAACATTTATACATGCCTTCATTTCCCATCCTTCCATCCACCACTCTTACCCATCTCAATCTATTAACCCACATATCTCTATCAATACATCCATTTGATGCATGGAAAAATGGATACCTAGAGATATCACTCTTTCTCCACTAATCATTCAATAATGTCCTAAGAGTCCCAATTGGATTGACTAACAACCTTGCAAGGTGAGTCAATTCACAATGAGGAGGACCGAGGAGGGGGTTCTTTGAGTTCTATGGGGTTCGCCACCAAGCAAATGCTTTGGAAAAAGAATGTTGGAAAATACAATGCGATATGCAAAATGACCTAGAATTAGAAATGCAAGCTAAATGAAAGATGAAAACATTGAAATTATGCAATAGGGAAATATAATATGTGTACCAGAGATGTGAGTATTCTAGAAATTTAAAGAGGCTGCCAAAGAGTGTCATGGGGGACTAAGATTCCTAGGATGGTGTATTAGTATCGTTGCTATTTTTTGGGGAAAATACAAGGTCTACAGGTGTCAAAACTCAATTTGAAGGAACCTTTGAAAAATATGCTCGGGAGGACTAAGACACCCAAGATAGTGTATTAGTCTCATTCTCAATTTCTAAAAACTTTGAACAGGATCTTGAGCCCCAATGTTTGCACTTGTTTCTCATCAGATCTCGGGTTTTGAAACTTTCAGATTCAACCTGTAGGTGATTTTCCATGAAGATGACAACTTTGTAATGCAACTTTGCAACTTTTACAACTTTTCACTTTAAAGGATGTTCAAGTCTTCAACCTAGATTTGCAAATACAAACACACAAGAGGGAAAAACTTGTTCATTATTACTAGTGAATGGGGTTTTACGTTGGTCAAACCCCTTTTAGGTAAATAAACCAAATGATGAATTGAAGCATGAAACATGAAATATGTAAATGATATCACCTTGTATGATGTCTTGTGAATAAAATCTATAATCTATCATGTAGTGGCCATGAAGAATGTAGATCTTGGATATGATATGAACAATGGTTGCAAATAGATCTTCAATGCTACATCCACAATCTTGGCTCAACAACATGAATGGATGCACTAAACCCTTAACATGATGCTTGAATCTTTATTATGGCTCCAAATACTTGATGAATTGAACAATGGTTTCAAATAGATCTTCAATGCTACATCCACAATCTTGGCTCAACAACATGAATGGATGCAGTAAACCCTTAACATGATGCTTGATTCTTGATTATGGCTCCAAATACTTGATGAATTGCTCTTAAATGCATAAAATTGTCTTAGGAATGAATACTTGAATGATTGTTATCTTGCTTATATGAAAAATGAGTAGAGGAACCTTGCATTTATACTTACTCATGCTTAATATCCTAAAATTACATCACAACAAGCTGACATATGAAATCATTAAATATAAGAGGCTAAATCCTACCCAAATTTTAAATTGAATCCTAAAAATAAGTCAAGGAGGATTAAGACACCCTAGGTGGAGTCTTAATCCCAAGGCTCAATTCTCAAAGCACAAACTCTAAAAAGTGACTTATTTTCGTGGTTTCTAGATTAGGGTCCCAAGACCCATGGAGGACAAAGATGCCCTAGGTGGTGTTTTAGTCCCAGTCCACAAATCATGGGAACATAGATATAAAAATTAAATGATCATTTATCTTTTGATGTTTGTTGGGATTCACTATAAAAATATATAGTTTATTAGGCTTGTGGATGAAAAATGGGACCAATTAAGCCATAAAGAAGCATAAATAAAGAAAGGTGGGCCCAAAAAAGTATGAAAATGCAAAGGTATGCATTTTACTACACTACATTTAGCCCCCACTTTAGTGAGAGGATGAAATTTATTCAAACTCACACTAAAGTAGTCGACCACGCAATCAAGAGGGGTTCAAATGTACCAATGTTAGCAAGATAGGATGACAATGATCAAGAGAGATGATAAAGCCCCCAAGGTTGAGATCCTATGGAAAACTTTAAACATAAGCACAAAGGAACATGCATGCAGATGATATATGAATCCATAACCAAATCGCAAACATACACCATCAAAGACAAGAAAAAAAGAAGAAGGAAAAACTGCAATAGATCAAGATTCGACTAGTCCTCCAACATAGTGGACTAGGTCTAGGTTGTTTGTCTAAAAACTTTTACAAGTGGAATGTGTTGTCCACTATGCAAACAAAAATGCATGCTCACGAGGGCTAGTGGGAGCTAGTTTTCCACTAGTTGAGCCCCAAGGGACCATATCAAAGCCATACCTCCATGATTTTAATAAGGTACAAAAATACATGCTCACATGGGCTAGTGAAGCTAGGTGTTCACTAGGTGAGCCCTAGGGGACCATATCAAAGCGATACCTCCATGACTTTAATAAGGTACAAAAAGGAAAAATGTAACAAGGAAGAGGGATGCTCAAAGGGACTTTTCTTAGTTCATGCAAGGTCTTATTCTTAGGGGACATCATACTTAACATCTCCAAGAGAGGATAAATACAAGGTTTCATCCTGGGGAACATCATACCCAATTCTTCCAAGAGAGGACAAGCACAAAAGGTCTCATCTTGTTTCCAAGAGAGGAAAGGTGTAAGGTCTCATCTTGGGGAATATTGTATCTAATGCTTCCAAGAGGGGACAAGGAATGTCATGCTCTTAGAGGAAATACAACCCAATGACACCACCAAGAATGAAATACATCACAAGAAGAAAGAAAATCACACAATAAAACATGAGTGTCAATGTATGCCCCCACTTTAAAGAGGTTGATAACACCATTTCTATGAGAAATTGATTTAAAGTAGAAGAATATATATGATAGCTTACTCAAAAAGACCTATGCCAATTCATATGTTTCTGATAAGCTACATCATGCAATAGGATGGAAGGGTTGCTCAATACATCACATCCGAGCGAACTTAAGGCATGTTGTCCACATCCCAAGTTGTGATCAACTAGCTAGAAGAGACAATGATAAATGACATGCGAGGACAAGGCTACCTAACCCCCTTTCCCCCACTTAGTGCATGACAAGGGTGAGTCAAGATGATTGATGAGAAACATGATAGAGTAAAAATCAATATCAATTAGAGGAATTAGGTGCCCCTCACATAAGGAAGAACACCAAACTCCTTAATATGTTGAATTTTGTTACTTCAAGCCTTACATTCATTAGTAGCATGACCATGAACTCTATGATATGCACAAAATGAATTCAAGTGTAATATAATTTCTTTCATGTTCTTGGAGGGAGAGAAATTAGGCGATCATGGAGGATTCTCATCAAGATATTCTCTTGGTCAAAATTTGAGGATGTTGCTTTATTTTGTGACAAAGATATCCCTTGCTTAGCACAAGGTGTCATACCTACACAACACTCTTTAGATTGCGAGACTTTTTCCTCTCCTTTACTGGAGGGTGTAAAATCTAAGTAATTAAAATCATAAGTATTTTGTCTGATGACATTAATGTTAAGTGAGGAATTCTCTATTTGTTTCATTTCTTGAAAAGGATAAAGACCACTAGTGTTTATTAGCTCGGGATGCACTATTGTTAAGGTTGGCTTAGAAGGATGTTTTTTGATAGTGTTGATATGAAGTGAAGGCTTGTTTGTTTCTTTCGAGGGACAATAACCAAGACCACTAGTCTTTTCTTGTGTGTGTGGATCTATAGGGACATGGATACCTTGTTCTCTAGCATCACATCCTTTTCCACTATATCCAAGTTCTTTCATAAGCTCATAAGCTTTTCTATAAAGCTTTTTCATATCTATAGGATTTGGTGGTTTTTGATAGTTAGTTTCTTTGAAGTTTGTTGTGTTATTTGTTGTCTTTTCTCATAAAGTGGTTGAGGTGGATGCTTTTGAAGGGTCATCAAAATTTTGTGTTGAAATTACTAATTTTTCTTTTCCCTTGTCTAAATCTTTGTTTATGATCTTGTATTCTCCCATGAATGTATGTTTGAAATCTCAGGAACCCCAATCATATTCTAATATCTCTGTGACTTCTTCAATGTTTTTTTCTTTGTCTTTCTATTGCACGGTTTCTACTTGTGTAGTTGGTGTTAATTATTTCAAGGGATTCTCTTTGTTTTTCTCAAGTTATAAAACACTGTAAGGCTCATTATCAATTTCCAATGTGTACACTTAATTGTTGTAGACATACTTCATTTTACAATGAAGAGTAGAAGGTACCACATGCATCTCATGAATCCATAGTCTACCTAAAAGGAGATTATATGAAAGATCATGAGGCATAACATGAATAGGGGTTTGTAAGGTAACCTTTCCAACTATAATAGGTAAAGTTATCACACCAATAGATTTCTTTCCCACATTATCAAACCCCTTAATAGATAAAGAGTCGGGTTGAATTTTTTATTTATCAACACCAAGTTTATCCAAAATTATTTCTCTACACATGTTTAAGGATGATCCATTGTCAACAAGGGTTCACTTTATCCCTGTGGTATTGTATTGAGCTATGATCATGAAAGCATCATATTGTTTTTTCACTTCAAAAGGAGGGAGCTCACTTTAGTGGAAAATAATGTCAGCATTTATTCCTTGAATCATGGCTGCTATGTCATTTGGTTGTGCATTAGAAGGGATAGGAACTTGTTGTAAGGCACTTTGAATCATGTTACGATAGTGGGGGGAAGCTTGGTTAAGGTCCCATAAAGATATCTTAGTAGGAGTATTCTTAAGTTTTTCAACAATATCATACTCCTTTCCATTTTGTGAAGGAAAATGAGGGGGACCTGGTAAGATGGGATTAGGCAATGGGAGGGATGTTTAAGGCATTTATCTTGGTTGTGGATTTTTCCTAGTGCTATATGTATGAGCAACAGTATTGTAACTCACTTGTTGTGAAACATTTTTTTTAGGTGGTTCAAGGATAAGGATGTTAGGAAAAAGGTGTTGTACACCTTGCATAATATATTTAATGTAATTATTCTTGGGGCCACTTTATGTTGCATGTAACATTGGGACATAAGTTAAGTTGCCAAAATGTAATTATTTAATATTGGGGAAAATAAATAAATAATGTACCCAATATTAAATGTGGGGACATGGTTTTATAATATCATAGTTTTAGTCACATGGTTTTGTGTAATACCACTTGGTAGTTTTATGGGAGATTGCTTCTATAAAAGCAACCACAAAGGTAGTTGTTTAGAATGGAAAGTTTGCATGTTAGTTCTGGTTAGAATTTGTGAGGGTTTGAAGCATGGCATGGATGTGTGTTGGAATGCTTGTTCACGTGGATTTCTTGGAGAGGCTTGTTGCTTCAATGGTGTTCATGGAGACTCTAAAGATGTATTGTAATCTTTATTGCTAAATAACACATGAGAGATGGATGCTTTTGGAGGCTTGGGTTTTTCCGTCTTAAGGGTTTTCCTAGGGTATATATTGTGTCATATTTTCATGGGTATGTTGTTTATTCTCTTGCATGTGGATTCTGAATACTTAGTTGCATAGATTTCTCTTTGGGTTATGTGGAAATTGTCTTTACATAGCTACAAGTTTCTGTAGACATGCAAAATATACTAATTGACATTGTGCATTCGATCCTGACTTATTAACATCGATTCTTCCCAAATCATCCCTCGATCTAACCATTTAATCAAATTCCCCTATTTGATTAAATTCATCAGTATTCGTCTCTTAATTAAATAAATCATTTTGTCTAATTAAGTCAATTCATTATGTTAATTAAATCAATCCATCTGATTTAACTAGCCCTATTTAATTAAATAATCAGTTTATTTGATTAAATCTCTAAAGTCTATCTATTAAATTAAATAAGTTAAAACCTTATTTGATTTAATTTAGCACCATCTCCCTTAATTAAATAAATCAAATCCTTATTTAATTAATCTCTTGCCATATTCCTTTCTTATCTAATTTAAATAAATCCATAAATCTAAATCAAATAAGTCACATCATCAAATCCCCTATTAAATTAATTAACCCTTCATTAATTTAACCTCATCTCATGTCACATCCTCTAGATAATGCAAGTTGCACATGAAAATATATTTAATTCATTTATTAAATCCCTATTTTCCTCACATGGCATCTTTTGGAATATTCTCTCAATTTGAATTCAAAAATTTCAAATCAACATGCACTTCCAACAAAGCAATAATTTTATAATATATGTCCTTTTCCTTGAGCCAAGTGACATTTATTATATTTCCTTCCCTCTCACAAGTCATTTTCAACAAATTTGAATTTCAAATTCATGCATTGATTGGCACATTTCTCAAATCTTGCACATCCTCCATCCATTCATGGATTGCCAAGTGGTATCATGCTATTGGATGAATGTTAGTTCCATATTGATCAAATTTGGACATTCATCCATCTTGAAATCCTATAAATGAAGGGCTCATCTCCTCATTTGAGCATCCACAATCCAAGCAAAGTTACCATGCTCAAATCATTAGCAATCCTCATCCATTATCATTGAATCTTAGCTAGGTTATGCAGGTTTTTAGCTTGGAGCACTCATCATTCTTCATCAAAGTGGATCACCATCACCATTCATCATCAAAGCTTGCAAAGGAGTTGGGAAAGGGCCCATTTCCACATCAAATTGGCACCAACTCCCCCGTAAGATCAAGAGTTTGCATATTCTCAATAGGATTTAGCTTATTTTCATCTTCTTTCATTGTGTTCTTGTCTTATTTCTATTTTGAATATGGTTAAATGGATTCTATGGGGAATCTCTATTCTAACTTGCATTTGATCTTATAAATGTGTTTGTTAATTGTGTTTTGCAGGTATTTGGATTGGGGTTCACATTATGGCGCTAGAAGGAGGGCTTGACATCATTATTTTTAACTTTTCCTTGAAATTTCTGCATTTTCTTAACACAGGAAATTCTAATGTGGGCTTGTCAGCGTCACTGTTTTAGCACTGCGGGCTCACCAGCATCGCTGTTTTAGCACTGTGTGCTCGCCAGCATTGTTGTTTTAGCACCGCTGAACTCATCCGCCAAAAATTTCAAATTCAAAACTCCACTACTGAACTCGCCAATCTGCAGAAGTTTCAAAAAATTTCTAAACAACGACGCTTTCAAAAAGTTCGACACTGGGACAAAACCGCAACGCAATCATGCTCTCTATCCCGACACAGAGTGCCGCTGAGAGGAAAAAATAGTGATGCCTTCATGAGTTGTGATGCTAGGAAATAGCAAAGAGGGAGAATTTGATTTTTTAGCACATGTTTTAATTTATGATTGCTTCTCCCTTTATTTTTTGCCTTTTAATTTCTGTGTTTTTTCCAAAATTTAACTATTTTTCTTCTTTGTAGGTTGGAAAATGAAAGCAAAGGAAGGAGTGTGGTGATGATACTTTGTCTAATCAAAGTGTTCTTAAACACTTAAGTGTTTGTTTAACACTTCCTTATGAATTTGTCATCTTCTTCTTTTCTTAGAACACTAGCTTTCATTTGGGTTTAAAAAGAGTTTTTTTTGTTTATTTCTTGCAAAAGGATTAAAGAGAATCTTATGACCAAAAACTTACTAGATTTTTTTTATGGATTAACAAATTGAACAAATTCTTATCACTTGTCTTTTTGGTGTTCTAAAAATGAACTCACATATTGCTTTGAGGGTTTAAAAAGAACAAGTGTAGTTGTGTTTTTTGTGAGGGCTTACTTAGACTAAAGCCATTGGAAAATTAAAGGACGTATGTGCTTCTCTTGTGCTTTATACTAATCTTGAGAATCAAAAGGACTTTTCCATGACTTTGGTTTAAGACAAAGCAATCACCTCCACACTTCAATTTGGGCTTAAAAAATGAACAAAATCTTATGTGAGTGTGAGTAGGGGCATTTTCGCATATATTCTCTTTCTTTGTGCCGTCAAAGATTGATCGAGCTACGAATTTTGTCTTTCTTTGATTTTGTTTATCCTAGAGGGCCTGCCTTGGGGAAAAAGTACTCACCCAAGGGAACGACTCAACCGGTAACACTCTAAAGCCAAGAGTATTTTCCAACTGGTATATAAATGTGGATATTGGAGTAAACACTAATATCACGTGGTTGATTCCAACAAGATGAATCCAAAAGGGGACTCTTGTCATATGGGTCAACTCCTACGAACGGAAAAGTCCTTACTAAAACCCATGTGCTAGAATTTTCCAAAATCCTTGATCTATTTGTTGGTGCAAGAACGGTCATTCTGAAGCCACCCCACACTTTTACGATCTTTTAGTAGAAATGAAAAACATGCCATGGGAATTTCATGGGTGTTGATGCTTGGCTACCCCATATAAGTGAGTGTCATGGAGGGGAGCCAGTGGGGTCAAGCATCTAACCATTTGCTAAAGATAAGTGTAGCTGGACTTGTCCAAGTGGGGATTCAACAAATATTGTCTTACACATCCATAGGGTTGTACTTGTTCTTGGTTTGAAAACATAGTGATTTTATCGAAAACATTTGAAAACCAACATTCAACATGAACATAAAATCTTAAACCCTTTAGGAGAAGCAAATATCCTTGAAAAAATTCACATGTTATTGCTTGCCCTTGGGATTTGTATCCTTAGAGGATTCTAAGCATTTGGATTTCATCTCAATTTTCTCTTACTAAGGTCAACAATAGGTAACTCTTGCCTCAAATTTCCTTGGTTTCCGCATAATACACTTTGTGAGATAAGGGGAAAGTTGAGACATTAGACATCTAGATTCAAAATCTAATCAAGAGTGTGTTTGTGGTAAAAATAATCCATTAAGCAAAGATCAAATCAATTGGACCCCACATATGTGCTTGGCATCTTTTGGTCATATAGTTTTCATGCAAACATTGATCTTTTGATTTTGAATTACTTTTAGAGAAAAGACATGTTCTTCACTATCTTGGTCTAGTAAACAAGTCCTTCCTAGGTTCATTTAGGAGCAAATCAAACATTTCACCCATCCCAAACACTTATCAAAATTCATCCCACAAACAACTTTAGAGCTTTGCAAATGTCATTCTAGATTTCGATAAATCATCAAAATCAAAATCACCTTGTTTAGTTAGGAGTATGGGAATGCATCCTTTCTCATACCTCTAGTTAAATTAGCACCCCTTTGAACAAGTTCATCCTAAGATCACATCTAACATCTTAGGTTTTACAAGTTCATTACCCAAATCAAACCAATCAAAATAAAACCCTAAGTCTAGCATTGATCCAAAGTCCCTAAATGTTCAACACTCATATCATTTCCCCTTTTCATCCTTCATCTCATCATTGGTCCTAAAAAACCTTAGAGGTCACTTTTGCAACAATGTCAAAACACAAGGAGAACATGGAATACAAACTTGATCCATACATCATGAGTAATCCAAATCAATTGAATCTTCAAAGCCTTACAATGCCAATTGATTATCAAAACTCACACTTATACAATCCATACATGGGACCATTACCTTTGACAAATATCAATAGAACAACAAGTGTGAGTATGCCCAAATCAAAGATTGGAACACATTTCTCGATGGTAAATCCAAGTGCAAACCTACAAGTCTATCAATTGAACAATCAATGCATGAGCCTTGAAACGAACAACATCATCCCACCAAATCCCTACAAACCAAATGAGAAGGTACCAAGTACAAGTTTTTGAAACATGAATCTAGTAAACTTTGGGATGGATACATTTTCAAATCATATGAATATTCCCAACATGAACAATGGTCAATTCCAACGTATCCTGCCAAATTTGAGTGTCATCCCAAATCAAAACATTGTCTAAAATCAAGCACAAGTACACACTCCAAATCTGCTTAAACAAGAGCCAAATCAACTATATCAAGGGAGTCAAAATCAAAATCAAGAAAAAATTTGGCAAGATCAAATTGCTACACTTTCCAAAATAGTTGAGTCATTGCGCCAAGAGACATCTCCACCACCAACATCATTCCTTAGTTTAGGGCTTCCCCCTTTACCTAGCACCAATCACTCCATCCAAATCAATCCACCTAATGCCAATCAAGCCATCACATCAAATCCTTGGAATATACCATCGACATTGCACCAATAGATGGTATCTAATCAAATGACAACATCAATCCCAATAAATCAAAATATGGTCTCCCAAAGACCTATCACCTTAGTCATTCCAACCATCCCTATCATAGCGATCACATCTCAAACCCTCATGATCACTCCAAACATATCTCAAACACTTTTCACTACATCCAACATGATTTTGAACCCACCACCACCCCCACCACCACCAACTTCCACCACATCAAAACAATATAACGCGACATTACAAGTTGCTTTTCAAAGGGGATTCCAACAATATCTAGCCACGCAACAAGAAATACAAGCTCAACAAGTGCAACAATCCTCTCAAGTTTCCCAAGCCTCTCAAGCTACCCAAAAAACACAAGCACAAACACAAAAAATGATAACTGTTGAGAGCAAGGATCAAGATCAATCCATCACTGAGCACCTTCAAGCTATTTCTATTTCATCTAATGATCAAATCAACATACGTCAAGAGTTACTTTTCAATCATGATCAGATCCACCAACAATACCCAACAATGATCCAATTCAAGAAACATCAACATCATTTGACCCTATGGTTGAAAACATTGGAAATCCCTCCATCACAATTATTGAAAACAATGATCAAGATCTCTCCATTGATGATCATCTTGAAGATGTTTCCACCCCATCTGATGATCAACTCACCATACGTCAAGAGCCACTTTTTAGTGATCTATTTCAAGGAGTATTAGGATTATTTGATCCTATTGACATAATGCACGATCCATCGACCAATGATCATGATGAAAATGTCTCTACATTTCCTAATGAGTTAGAGGACATATCTCAAAGATTTATTCAAAAGCATGATCAACATCTTTCACCAAAGTCTAGCAATGGTCCTTTCCAAGACATGTTGAGCCCCTTTGACTTCATGATTACAGATACTGAAGGAACCCTAAACTCGACACTTGATGATATTGAACCACTTACCAATTCTAATGATGACATCCAAGAACCCTTTGTAAGCAATCCATCCTTTGAAACTAACCCATGTCAAGAACTTGATCCAAAGCATGTTGAAAGCAACTCCAAAATCATTCAAAATCAAGAATTTGTATCTCCAAGATACTACAATGATTTAATGGACACCCTCCTATCTATGCAAGATGAATATACTCCTCCATCTACCCATGAAATGCTTTTTGTGGATGGGCATGTAGATGATCTTCATTCAGAACAAGATTCCTTTAATCTTGACATTGCTACACAAAAAGAGCAGGTTATTGATTCCTACAATCAGAATAATTTGTCAAAATTAGGATTAGATATATCCCCAATTCAAACTGAGGGCATCATGAATAAAGATATCCAGAAGTATCCACTCAAGGAAATAGGTCAGATAGAATAGGATATTCTGAATTCAACAGAGCAACAAATTCCAAAAACATCATCTATAATGGTCATTTATCAGAGAATGCATTCTAAACAAGAGCTCTCAGAATAGGCGGAATCAAGGAATGAAAATGCCACTAGCACCATACTGGGGGCAACTATGTCTCAAGCAAGCATCAACATAGGGAGCACGAAGAATCTTTATGTTGAAACCAATGCCAATACTACAACCATTCACATCACGAATCTTCATCCACCCATCACCCCATCCATGAATTGGGACCAACATCAAAAGAAAGAATTGAATCAAAGTATGAAGAACGTTATCAAAGAAAAAGAAGCTGGAAAGCATAATGGGAAAATCAAATACATATGGATACCAAAGCATACAAAGATAGATTATCCCTATCAAACTCCATTAGTCAAAGAAACTATGGGGAAAAATAAAATAGGGAAAATTATCCATCAAAGATGTCTACAAAACAAAAATCATGCTTTTCAAGTGACGTACAAAGTGTATCAAGCAGTTGGTCCTAATTCCATGTAAACTTACGTATCCACCCATTATTTCTCATCTTCCAAAGTTTGGAGAGTCAAAGGTTTCAAACTGTCAACCAATCCATCTCTTATCCCTAAATCACCTCCATGCATGATATCCAATTCTCAAATTGACCATGTATTGGCAACAACCCTTCATCATAAGGATTCAGAGGGCAATCTATCACAATGTACACACCAAGACAAAGTCAACTTTTGTATTGACAAAACAGATCAAAAATCTCAAAAGTTGCATTCAAGTGCACGTATCTTAGCAATGAAGCTACTTCAAGCAGGATATCGATGGCACATTACAACAGGGGCATCTAAATTAGAAACACCTTGTGATCCAACATGAGCTTAAAATCTTTCAGAAAAATAAAAAAAATCAGAAAAAGGATTGAAAATAGTAAAGAAAAAAATCATCCTCTAGTGAAAACCACTAGGATGGTGCTTTGGGCAAGACCATGATGAAAACCTAGCAAATAGGCATCATGTGTGGAATCGAGAATCTACGTGTGCCACTTTAGGTGAAAGCATCTCATCCCATCCATAATAAATCTAGCATTTCATCCATCTTATCCATAATAAATCCATTCATCCATGAACCATTTATCCAATCCATTCGCATATATCTGCATCCCTCATCTTAGTTATCTTGATCTTGATGAAAAAATTTGGTGCACACTTTACACTTGCTTATGGTAAAAATCTTGACATAGGTCATTTTTCATTGATCCTATCCTACCTAATCTGAGCTATGAGGCACTATCCAAATGAAGCATTCCTCTTTTTAAACACCTTATCTTATTGTAAGATAATCCATATTGATCCATCCATACACCTATCTGAGCATCCATCCATGACATTCCATACATTGCTAGACACTGGGGGCAGATATTTACATCTTGCTTCGAGAATAAAGTTTGGTCTATATCCTCTAACTTATGTGGCGATCCGAACATTTGCAAACGTGAAATCAAATTGGTCAAGCATTTGCAATCCAAATCCAAATCACTAGCCCATAGCATATTTTGACAAGAAGATGTTTCTTATCAAGTCTTCATCTTTCAATCGAAAATCAATCCAAACAATCACTATAAGTTGCATCTAAGTCGCATCCTTCAATGTCACATCAAATCATCCAAAAGAGATTTTGTTCCAAACCAAGCTTCAATAATCCTGATCAATCAAATCCAATCAATCCATAATCTTGGGATACCCTTCCCGATTATTATGTTGCTTAACACTATCCTTGCATTGTTGTGCATCCTCAACAATGTTATCATCAGCAATCCCATCAACATCTCAATCCTTGTGTTGCTTAACACTATCCTTGCATTGTTGTGTATCTTCAACAATGTTATCATCATCAATCCATCAATCCAATCAATCAACCTTAGCTTGGTTTTCAACAAAATCCCAAATAGAGCACTGATATTGTCACACACATCCATATCAAAATCATCAAAATCATGCAAAAATCCAAAAACATTTAAAAAGTTAGAAAACATCAAAAACATTAGAATTCGAACTACATCATCTCTGAGCTTAAACGTAGGCAAGGCTAATCTTTGATTAGCCCTCGAGACATCAAAATCCAAAAACATTCAAAAACTTAAAAAAAATAAAAACATTTGTAAAATCTTGAAAATACCAAAATAGCCTCAAAACATTGCAAAATGTCAAAACATCCAAATATTTGAAAAATCCATTTGTCTCGTCTCGCTTTCACCCGCAATAATCAATAATCCATAGTAAAATGATTGTCACCTTCATCCTTTGGAAAAACAAACAACCACAACAATCAGCAAAAGCAAGCTTCAATCATAAAATCAAAATCGAAACAACAAACCTTTAAAACAAAATCAAACTCTTGATCATTTTCAAACATGTCAATCAACTTTATATCAATAAGCCTATCAATCAACTTATCAAACCATCATCATCCTATACAATGCATGTCCTAGGATATATCATTCTGACAATGGGCATCATTTTGGATATCACCTTGGATTCTTATCCTATCAAAACAAATCCCTTTGGCTAAAGGTATGAAGAACATTGGCTTTTTTTGTACTTGATCTTTTCTTTTGATTTATCTTATTGTGCTCATTCCAAGGACCTCTCAATGATGTCCCCAATGAAGGGATTTAGAGAGATAGGAATGGGGCAATGATCATTATCTTTGTATCTGTTATTCTTGTTGGAAATTCTTGTAATATAATTTGGTGAATACTTGCTTTGTTAGGTACATCCTAGCAAGGTTTTTGTATGTCAAGTGTGAACAATAATACTCCTATCTGTTTGTCAAGTCAAATTCCATCGCATTAGGTACAATGCCATCCTGGTTTTTTATACCCTAATGCATCGTGCCTATGTGTGTTATCAAACATAAGGTAATTGGCCCTTTGAAAATCCAAACTCCTCAGCAAGTAATCATCATCATAATCATCATCATCATCATCATCTCATGTCTTGTTGGAATCTTTTGTTTTCTTCTATGTCTTGCTTTTCATGCTAACATGGTATCATGGTAGTTAATCATAAATCATCAATAATGCATCCATCCTGCATCCACAAACCATCAGCATACTGCATATTGCATATCATATCATATAGAAAGCATTAATCATACCACATGCATTCATCCCCATCATTGCATAATATAGATTGGTTATTCTAAACATCTCATAAACCATACATTTATCATCAACTGCATAATCATAAAAGCATCATCATATCATATCATGTGTATCCATAACATCCATGCATCATCATATCATCCATTACATATAAGCATCATAATCATCTCATCATCAATAATGTCACTATCACGGTACAAATCAGGATCAAGTGGGTGTAATATATCAAAATAGGCATGAGGCTACCCATGGTTGATGACAGTCTACATCATCAAATATTTCTACATCAAATATTTGAGTTAAACTAACCTTGAACCTCTTTATCGAGAGATCAACCCTCAAATCAAACCTCTTCGCCCAATCTCTCGAGGGGGCAATATACCAGTGTAATTCTTCATTCACTGGGGCAACAATGGGGCATTCAAAAAATTAGAGAAATTTTGACTTTTGATCATGGCAAGGTTATTCTTTGAACCAATGCAACAAGTGCATCACTTCAAAGAGGGGCAAAATGTAGACACGCAAAATATACTGATTGGCATTGTGCATTCGATCCTGACTTATTAACATCGATTCTTCCCAAATCATCCCTCGGTCTAACCATTTAATCAAATTCCCCTATTTTATTAAATTCATCAATATTCATCTCTTAATTAAATAAATCATTTTGTCTAGTTAAGTCAATTCATTCTGTAAATCAAATCAATCCATTTGATTTAACTAGCCCTATTTAATTAAATAATCATTTTATTTGATTAAATCTCTAAAGTCTATCTATTAAATTAAATAAGTTAAAACCTTATTTGATTTAATTTAACACCATCTCCCTTAATTAAATAAATAAAATCCTTATTTAATTAATCTCTTTCCATATTCCTTTCTTATCTTATTTAAATAAATCCATAAATCTAAATCAAGTAAGTCACATCATCAAATCCCCTATTAAATTAATTAACCCTTCATTAATTTAACCTCATCTCATGTCACATCCTCTAGATAATGCAAGTTGCACATGAAAATAGATTTAATTCATTTATTAAATCCCTATTTTCCTCACATGGCATCTTTTGGAATATTCTCTCAATTTGAATTCAAAAATTTCAAATCAACATGCACTTCCAACAAAGCAATAATTTTATAATATATGTCCTTTGCCTTGAGCCAAGTGACATTTATTATATTTCCTTCCCTCTCACAAGTCATTATCAATAAATTTGAATTTCAAATTCATGCATTGATTGGCACATTTCTCAAATCTTGCATATCCTCCATCCATTCATGGATTGCCAAGTGGCATCATGCTATTGGATGAATGTTAGTCCCATATTGATCAAATTTGGACATTCATCCATCTTTAAATCCTATAAATGAAGGGCTCATCTCCTCATTTGAGCATCCACAATCCAAGCAAAGTTAACATGCTCAAATCATTAGCAATCCTCATCCATTATCATTGAATCTTAGCTAGGTTATGCAGGTTTTTAGCTTGGAGCACTCATCATTCTTCATCAAAGTGGATCACCATCACCATTCATCATCAAAGCTTGCAAAGGAGTTGGGAAAGGGCCCATTTCCACATCAAATTGGCACCAACTTCCCCATAAGATCAATAGTTTGCATATTCTCAATAGGATTTAGCTTATTTTCATCTTCTTTCATTGTAATCTTGTCTTATTTCTATTTTGAATATGGTTAAATGGATTCTATGGGGAATCTCTATTATAACTTGCATTTGATCTTATAAATGTGTTTGTTCATTGTGTTTTGTAGGTATTTGGATTGGGGTTCACAGTTTCCAACAAAGGACAATTTTGTTTTGAACTAGTGCTTTGTGAGAGGGTGGATAAATGATAATTTTAGGCTTGAGAGAGTACTCCAAGGGATATCCAATGTGCATATCCTTAAAAGAATTATTGTTATTTTCATGATCTCTTAGTGAAGAGGAGTCTAAGGTTAGTTCATCATCTTCATCTAAGGAATTACTATTGTCAATGTTCTCATTTTCTTCCAGTATTATTTCTTCCCTAGTGGGATAGTTTCTAGGAGAACTACAAACCAAATGTTCTTGATATTCAAGGGTTGGTTCTTCTAAAATGACTTCATCGCATGTAAGGGAGTTATCAATGGTTGAATTGTCCCATTCAACAATAGTGGGGATATTAGGAGAAGACTTTATTTGATTGTTATGATTGTTCATGACTTTATCCTTTTTCTCTAAGGTCTCATTCTCTTGTTCCATAGTTTCTACCCTAGTGGGAGATCTTGTAGGAAAGTCACAAACAAGAGATTCATCACATTTCATGATTAGATGTTGTAAAGCAACTTCATCAAAAATAGGGGAGACATCAAGGGAAGGAAAACTATGATTTTCATGTGTGCCAATGATCGGATCTTCTTGTTCAAATAGACCCTTCCAAATGTTAGGAACATTAGGAAGGAGAGAAATAATGGTATAATTTTCAATCATTAGATCTCTTGATACCAACATATCCTCCTTACAAATCTGTTTTCCATGATCGTTCACGATTGTATCCTTATTCACTAAAGCATTTTAACAAATAGGGGAGGTTTTGGGAGATGAATGGAGACTGAGTGAAGTGGTGGCAATGAATTCATCTTCTATTGTTATAATATCTTCCCAAGGGGAATGAGGAGAAAGGAAAACAAGAACTTCATTATTGTCAACGATTGTATATTCTTTCACCAAGATACCTTTGTCACTAAAAGGAGAGGTATCATGAGAAGTAAAATTATGATCATCATGGTTATCTATGTTTGTATTCTCTTCTAACATGTCATCCTCACAAATAGGGGAGATATGAGGTGGGTAAGTTTAAGGAAACTGTTAACATTTTCACTCTCTTGCGCTAAGAGACTTTCATAACTAGGGAATGCAATGAATGAATGACTAACATGCTTATTGACTAAATTTTTCTTTGCAATCTTGGAAAAGACCGAAACTAACATTTTTGAACAATAATCTATGCAATGCAATGTAAAGGCCTAGAAAAAAATGCAATTTTCAGATTTCAACCAAGGTAATGTACTGATTACTTTATGCAATGATCTGAAAATGAAATTTTGTGAATGCAAAAATGGAATTAAGCAATGCATGAAATGAAGCGCTTTAAGCTAGATTTAGTAAAATGCATAAAACATAAAATCAATCCACTAAAACGGATAACCAATTCCAGCAAACAAAAGCACAAAAATGTTGATTTAGATCTTGAATGCTAAAATCTAAAATTCCACAAGGACTAAGATGTCGGGGAGGGCGTCTTAGTCCTCCTGCTAAAATTTGATGGTTTTAGAAGCTAAAATAGATAGTAAATCACTCATAAAGGGTACAATAATAGAAAACTAGAGAGGGACTAAGATGCCACCAAGGGTTTTTTAGTCCAAAGAAGGGTTTTTTTTTGTAAAAACTCAGACAATTTTGGGTTGATAACAGTGTTCCCAAGTTGCCTACCCAAGGAACTAATGCTTGGAAATAGAAATTTGTACAAATGAAGGCTAGAAAAAGTAACTAGTAACAAGCAATTGGATGTAAAATTGAATGCAATTTATTTCAAGTTTGAATGCACTAATGATGTTCCTAAATGCAATTAGGATGATGAACAATGTAATAAAGTAAATATGCAACCTATATGCACTTTCACTAATGCAAATATAGGAAACCATAAATGCAATTTCACTAATGCAAGATGCAATGCAATAATGAATGCAATCTAGATCTAAGGACTTTAATGGACTCCAAAATTAGAAATGAATGCTTAAAAGTCAGGTTCACCAAAATGATGCATGGAAAAATGGATACCTAGAGATATCACTCTTTATCCACTAATCATTCAATAATGTCCTAGGAGTCCAAATTGGATTGAATAACAACCTTACAAGGTGATTCAATTCACAATAAGGAGGATCTAGGAGGGGGTTATTTGAGTTATAAGGGGTTCACCACCAAGGAAATTCTTGGAAAAGATAATGTTGGAAAACACAATGTGATATGGAAAATGACCTAGAATTAGAAATGCAAGCTAAATGAAAGATGTAAATAATGAAATTATGCAATAGGGAGATATAATATGTGTACCTGGGAAGTTTGGAGATGTTGTGAGGATTCTATAAATGTAAAGAGATTTCCAAAAAGGGTTGTGGAGGACTAAGATTCCCAAGATGGAATATTAGTCTTGTTTTTTTGGGGGAAAATATGGGGTCTTCAAGTGTTAAAACCAAATCTGAAGGAACCTCTAAAAAATATGCTCGTGAGGAATAAGACGCCCAAGATGGAATATTAGTCCCATTTTGAATTTTTGAAAACTCTGAACATGATCCTAAGCTCCAAGATTTACACATGCTTCTCTTCTGATCTTCAGTTCTAAAACTTTTGGATTCAGCATGTAGGTGAGTTTCCATGAAGATGGAAAGTTTGTAATGAAAATTTACAACTTTTACAACTTTGCACTTTAAAGGATCTTCAATTCTTCAACCTAGATCTTCAAATTCAAGCACACAAGAGGGAAAAACTTGTTGATTGTTAGTGAATGGGGGTTTTCCTTGGTCAAACCCCTTATAGGTAATTAAACCAAATGATGAAATGAATGAAATAAAACATGAAACATGAAATATGTAAATGATATCACCTTCTATGATGTTTTGTGAAGAAAATTTTCAATCTATCATGTAGTGGCCATGAAGAATGTAGATCTTGGATCCTTGGATATGATATGAACAATGGTTGTGAATAGATATTCAATGCTACATCCACAATCTTGGCTTAACAACATGAATGGATACACTAAACCCTTGGTATGATACTTATCTTAATTACGGCTCCAAATACTTGATGAATTGCTCTTGAATGCATAAAATTTACTTAGGAATGAATACCTTAATTCTTGTTATCTTGCTTAT
The DNA here is from genome assembly GCA_007258455.2 of Sequoia sempervirens. NCBI lineage: Eukaryota > Viridiplantae > Streptophyta > Pinopsida > Cupressales > Cupressaceae > Sequoia > Sequoia sempervirens. The sequence continues at coordinate 143,483,946 of VDFB02000013.1, forward strand.
ATGAAAAATGAGTGGAGGAACCTTGTATTTATACTTATTCATGCTTAATATCCTAAAATTACATCACAACAAGCCCACATAATAAATCATTAAATAAAAGAGGCTAAATCCTGCCCAAATTTGAAATTGAATCCTAAAAATAAGTCAAGGAGGACAAAGATGTCCTAGGTGGTGTCTTAGTCCCAAGGCTCAATTCTTGAGGCACAACCTCCAAAAAGGGACCTATTTTGGTGGTTTCAAAATTAGGGCCCCAAGACCCATAGAAGACAAAGACGCCCTAGGTGGATTTTTAGTCCCAATCTACAAATCAGGGAAACACAGACAAAAATATTAAATGATCATTATCTTTTGATGTTTTTTTTTATTTTCCATTAAAATATATAGTTTATTAGGCTTGTGGATGCAAAATAGGACCAATTAAGCCATAAAGAAGCATAAATAAAGCAGGGCAAGCCAAAAAAAGTATGAAAATACAACTTAGGTATGCATTTTACTACACTACACCATTTCATCTAAATTTTTGCATAATCATGTATCCTTTAACCAACCTAGCTCCCGCTCCATTTTTCTTAACAACACCATAGAAGAAGCCAACCTAGAAATATTCAAAAATCACAATTACATTCATCAAGTTCAACACTAGAATAATGATCCACCTAAAATAGCTACACAAAATGAGGTAATATCATCAAACAAAATGCTTGATTCATAACATCAAAAATTAAAAAATTAAAAAATATTGAAAAAATAAAAAAAATATGAGAAAAAAATTATTCAATAGAAAAAATTATTCCTGACACCTTGGGAAAATATCATGATGAAAATTTGTTTGTAGGCATCATGCATAATTTGTCACTATGTGTACCCTACATTTGGGGGTAGGATTCTCCCACCCATTCATCTCATTCATTATTTATAATCATTAACATGTCATACATGTCATATGATCATATCATCCCACCTATATTCATTTCCATCCATTTGCACCTATCATTATTTGAACAAGATCTTCAAGCATGTATTGGTAATCCTTCAATGTTTCCAAGACTAGCATCATACATGAGTGGAATACCTAGAGTAAAATCATATGATTATTATATAACATGTAGCTTTTGGAAATTGCATCCTACATCTCCTCTCCCTTTCCATATCAAATACCATACTTATATCAATTATCACCATCAATAATCCCATCATTATATCCCTCCAAACATCCCTAAACTTGGTGCTAGAATAGTTTCTCCCCTTAAATAATACAAGCATCAAATAATCCTAAATGGTAAATCAAATGCTTGACATAAGATCCATAGTTCTACATTCTAAATCAAACCTTAAATATTTGGATCCCCTACCTTGTATCGAAACCATGTGGCCAATTGCCTCCAAGTCCCATACATACATCCAATTCATCAAGAAAAAACTATTAATTATCCACACACTACACAAGAAAAATTATAATTTAATAATCTTGTTAAATGTAGCCATATAGGGGTATGTGCATGATTATCATGGAAAAAATAAGCCCTTAAGTGATAAAAAATTTAGAAAAATCAAAGTTAGGCAACTTGACATAAAAATTTGAATAAGTTATCTATATTATTTCAAAAATATGTAAGAATAGAATCTGTAACAAATTGAATGTACTTTCTAAACTACTAGGTTTTTTTTTTTTTTAAATCTATTTGGTGAAATTTTGAAATTTCAATGCAATAGTACTTAAATTTCAAGGAAAAAATAAGTAGGTGTTTGTCTCAGTAACCACAATAAAATGATAATATTTTTTTATAAGATTTTAGATATAAGTAGAGGACTCATGTCCCGATGTGATGCATATTTTTTGGTAATTTTTTTCCAAGTAAATAATTAATTATGAATTTTTTATTACAAATTTTAAAAGATATAAAAATTTGTATGTCTAACCACCTTAACTTGGTCAAAACTTCATAAAATTCAATTTATTTTTTTAATCCTATAGTATGCAAAGCATAGAATGTGATGCATGTTTTGGATTCAAAAAATGTGATACTGTTTGAAAGATATAAATGTTTTTCAATTAGGGCCATCACTCAAGACTTTAGTCATAATTCAAATAGAAAATGAATAATAATTAGTTATTAAATTCAAAGTAAACAATAATTTATATTAGTGGAAAGCTAAGAATCTCCTTTAAAAACCATTTTTGTTTTATAAATTTTATGGTAAAAAAAAAGTCGTTAGCCACATGGGCCATCATATCAATTACATATTGCCACTTTTTGGCCCATCATGATCTTGCACATACCCATAGCTTGATGCATATCCAAAAAAAGAATCCATAAGTTTTATCCTTGGTTTTTATAAAATTTAAGCCTTGTTAAAACAATAAATCATCACTATCGGGATATATTATTCCCAATCTTCATGTTGTTCTCAGGATATATCATTCCCACATCAACAATGTTATCATTATTATCCAATCAATCAATTGTTGGCTTTCAACTTGATTAGGGGTAAAGTCTTTCTTTTGTTGTATTTTTATCTTTTATACATGATTGTTTTCTTTATTGTTTTCTTGTGTGTGTCTTCTCTTTTTTGTTTTGCATTTAAGGTAAAAATTCAAAAACAAAAAATGAAAAAATGTGTATTTATTTATATTTAAGGAGATTTGTAGACTCGTGCATCTTTCCAACATTATCTGGAGTATTTGTACATGATTTGTCACTAATCCATATAATGTCCAATCATCCAAGTATACTTCTAATATAATTCATGTAAGAAATATTTGAAAGCATTTACCATTATATGGCTAAAGAATACAAGAGAGTTCTTTAATCCAAAGGGAATTACTATGTATATAAATTATCCTCATTAAATAGTGGAAAAGATAGTTATTGGTTGATCCTCATCTTTTATTTTTACATGATGGTAAGCAAAAACCCCATCAGTGAAAGAATATATTTCCTTCCTACCATTAACTCTAAATTTCATCTATGAATGGGGTGGAGAATGGATTATGGATGTAGATTTTATTTAGTTCCTAGAAGTTGACACAAATCCTTATTGTTGCATGTGTTATCATTGATGTCAATTGTGTGGTGCTATTTTGAAGTGAAGGACATGATGATGAATGTCATGAGAAAGTTGTACATAGTTATATCATGAATAGGTGAATGTTGATATGAAGGAGTTGTGGTTTCTTCATGATGAAGGGTGTTGTAATTTGTATCTATAATTTTTTGAATGATTGTATTCTATATCTCTTTATTTAAAACTTTGCACAAGATATGAAAGTAAGTATGAAATATTTTCATACAATCAGTGGCTCAGGAAGTTGTATAGAAGATGCTTGGGAGAATGCTCCACATTCCTCCACATTTGAAGATTTTTCCTTGTGGTTTGGAAGTTAGAAAAATGAAGATGTGAATTATGCATGTTCTTGTTTCTAGAACATAAAAGTTACCTCAAAAGTATCCAAAGCTAGCAGAGTGAAGTATGTGTTGTTGTAGTCAAGAAGGATCCGAGGAATGCTCCATATTTCTTTGCATTTGAATATGTGGTCTTGCAGTTTGGAGGATGAGTTCAAATTGTCTATATGTTTTCTCATTTCAAATTTTAGGTGTTGTGTTGTACCTCAACTTGGTTTTTCAATGTTCTATCTCAAGATTGTGTTTTTTGGGTTTACAAGAGATGTTGGGGTTAGTGTTTGTTTATTTGCACCAGTAGAAAGTGTCTTGAATGTGTGAAAAGAATGTATGTGAATATTTTTGAATATTATATAATGTTTGTAAGGTGATCCACATGATTTTGTTTGATCTCTGAAGTACATCCTTTTTTCTAGAGCTAATGCATGGAAGGATAAGTGTTCGTTGGGATGATTTGGTATGTTGAGATATGTGTGCCAAGTTTTTGTAGCATGCACCAACATAGGATTGTGTGCAAAGGTAAAATATCTAATACCCCCCATGTTGTTGATATTCTTATGTGTGGATTTCGTACTTGGTTGTGTGGGTGATCAGTTCACCATTTTGGTTGTGCATGGATTTATAGTTTGGTTGATTTGCTGCACTGGATATTTCATATGTTGTTAGATGATACATTTCATGGTGATTATGTTACATGGCTATTTTGTGGTGTTTCTTAATAATATATATGGTGATGTGATTTTTATGCTATTATGGTGTTTGATGTGTTTGCTAGTGTGTCTTGGTGAAAGGACAGAGTGGCATCACTTGCTTGCAAGTGCCCTACTACCCTGCAATTACCTTTCACGGTGTGTTTGCAATGGTGATTTTCATGCTACATAACATTTGTTTCTATGCAGGTTGCAGGTACTATACATCGACTCCACCTACTTTTTTAGGTTTGAGCATGTCCCATAAACTCAATGGGATTGATGTTGAAAAGGAGTGGTCAAGAAAGTGTTCCCATCCCAAGTTCGTTGTATGTGAGTCCAATGTTTTTTTTGTTTCAAACTTGTCTTTGTGTGTAATTTTGTAGTGTTGATTAATATTTTAGTTAGTGATTTAATTAATTTTAGTCATGTGTGATTAATTAATATGTTTAATTGATGGAGTTATTATAGTTAATTATGGTTAAGCTAATTGAATAATATTCTTGTTTAAATGGATAGTTTAAATAAACTAAAATTTTCTTTGTTGATATTTAGAATGTTAAATTTTCTATTGAATTCTTAAGTTAATTAAATAGCTTATAAAGCTATATTATTATTATTATTAAAAAATAAATAAAATAAAATAATAAATAAATAAAATTGATTAAAAAATAATTATTAATTTATTTTATTGGAGGTTTACAGGAACAAGTAGGTAATTAATGAATTTATTGTGGGAAATATTCTCAAAGAGAATATGGGCATGGGGGTAATAGAAATTTCTTCACATGAAATTTTTGGCTGAAGAACAAGGTGTGGTTTTTGGTGTGGTTTTTTTCTGATTTAACTTTTTAGAAATAGTATGTGAAAGGTTGTAGGAGTTTTCTAGATTTGTATTTTGGCTAGAGGAGAAGCTTCTGGGAAGAGCTTAATAGCTGGAAGTTTCGAAGGAAAAGCTTGGCACAACTTTTTCTTCTACAAGCTTCAGAAAATAGGTTCCTTGCTGTCTTTTGGTTTGAATGCTTTCTTGTTTTGAAAAGTTTGTTTATTTGTGTAAGAGTAAATGACTGTACCCTCTGTAGAATTTAGAAGTTCCTCTATAGAAAACAATGTTCTCAGCTACAGAATTTTGTTGTTATAATTTTATTACCCCTATAGGAAAATTACATAGTAAAATTAGTGAACCCCGTTAAATGAAATTCTTGTAACATTAGCTCTGTAAGCTGTAGTAGAAACCTCTATCTAAAATTGTGAAATTTGAAAATAAAACTTCTATAGATTTTTAAATAAAACTCTCTGGTAAAACTTAGAAAATTAGAAAACTTTTGTGCAATTTTCTAAATACTACCTGTAGTTAAATATAGTGTTTTATTTTCCAAATTATTCCATTTATTTTTAAAATAAAATTCTCAGAAGAAATTTATGCTAATAAATTTTACTATACCTGTGAATTCAATTTGTCTATGAGTATATATATATATACATATATATATACATATATTTGAAGGTATATATGTATATGTATATATATATATATACACATATACATATATACCTTCAAATATATGTATATATATATATTTTGTTAAATTTATATGTTTATTTCTTTTCAAAAAAAATGACTAATTTCGTACTTCAAATTTTTTTAGAGAATTGATATAAAAAAAAATTAAAAATTAAAAAAAAATATTAAGGGCAAGGGGGGACAGCTACAGCTGTACCCCTGCATAGCCCATAAAGGCTATGCATAGCAGTCAAAGGACTATTGCGCAGTAGTCCTTTTGTAACGCCCTGTCCTGTGAACCCCAAAGGACAACTAAAGCAACAATTACCACACAATTTATTTATTTTTTATTAAAAGTAAAACTAACATACATGAGATGCACATTAAGTTATGATGTGAAAATTCATTTAAACAAATCCACTATCACATACGTCCCTTGGGGTACACGAGGATACATTACGAAACTTAATTCTATACATCAATGATAAAGAATGAAAGCCAAATTTAATCCATGACAAAGCATTCACATAAAACCATCAATAAGAAACCATTCACTTAAATAAATACAACACATTGAATAACATTTGATATGGATCGATATCCACATAAGGTTTACTAATGATAAAATATTACATCACATCCTTTTCATTACTTTACACTGTTCAAGTCTTACAATGATACAAACATGTTTCCCAATATGGACGGGAACTACATGACAAGAAAGAATGATACAACTCTAGAGTCGCCCCAACAGCACCAATCCGCACCTCCCGATCCTTGACTGGGGACCCAATGGGGTGGTTAGCACATTCCACCCGACCATGTGGGTCCGAAGACCCACCCCCCATGCTAAGGAGCTGACAAGAAAGAGACCTCAACCAAGAACATCCAAATAGGGAACCACAAGACTCAACGTCATACAAAAGTATCATAAAACTCAAGCATTACAATGGCATAATCAACAACATTCATGAGCCCACATAACAACTTAAAGTCATAAATCTCATCACATTAAACAAAGCAATAACCAGTAAAAAAGTAGCCAAAGCAGGATCATGAAACAATTCCAAATCAAACTGAAATAATAAATAGAATACAATTCCAGAGGCAATAAGGAAGCAAGACAAATGGGTGACAAGTGGAGAGTTTCATCGCATAGCTCTCATGGGATCTCTTGGCCCTTCCTCCAACTTGAGGCGCCGACACCCATCTATGGATCTCCTGGCTCTTCCTCCTACTTGAGGTGCCGACACCATAGGGTAGCTCATGCGAACACACACGACTCCAGAGGAAACAAGAAACAAGGCACAAGGGTGTCTAGTGGAGAGTGTCATCGCATAGCTCTCATGGGATCTCCTGGCCCTTCCTCCAACTTGAGGCGCCAACACCCATCTATGGATCTCCTGGCTCTTCCTCCTAAATGAGGCGTTAGCACCATAGGGTAGCTCATGCGGAGCCGATAATATCTCATGAAGAGGAGATTACTAATTTTTCGACCATGGCCTTCTCAGTCTATCATTAGTCTATGATAGCCCTAATGCATAGACGAGGTATCCAATATTTATTATCTTGTGTGTTTTACTACCCATCCCCTAAATTCTATTTTTAGGTTATCACTTGTTTAACTACTCTTACATGGGTTCTCCTGTGCACTTCCTCTTACCCAAGGCACTGGCCCCCACGAAGAGCCACTCTCCCTAGAGACCAAACAAACATCAAACCAAAATCCAAGGGTTGCACAACATAACAAGAACATAAGATCACAACAGAGAAACATGTGAGGCATTACCCATCTCGCTATAAACACATAATCAAAGTCTCAACAATTCTCGTACAACCCTTTCAAAATCCTGATACCAAAACACTTGCCACTTCAAGGGCACATAAAAGGAGAAACATTGAAAAACAATAAAAACAAGCCTCTGGAAGACTCTCAAAAAGTTTACACTAGGGTTTCCCCATCAAAGAACTGACAACAATAATTGCAAGACCTCAAAGAACTATTTTTAATTCAAATATAATGAGTGAATACATCAAGACCAGATCAACAACTCCATTCAAACTACATCAACAACTTTGATACAAACTAAATCGGAAATCCAAGGGAGACCTCTATTTCCTCCTCTTAGGATACCCATTACTCAAAGAACTTTCAATTCGACTCATTAACAACTCAATCAGAACCATCAACCATGACAACGATAGCATTAACCGATTTACCACTCAACTCAAAAGACACCCAATAAATCAACATGAACAACCAAATCATAATCTTCCTAAGCAAACAATAACCATTTCAAGAAGAGTTCAACTTGCATAATAGCACCCCATTTAACCAACTTCACCCAAAATCCTATACTAAACACATTATTTAAAACATACCCAAAGTAAATTAACACACCATCTGATAAACAATTATATAAGAGGTCAACATTTAAAAGATAAACTAATTCCATCAACAACACGTTACTACACATGTTTTCTTCATAACTATAACTATATCATTTCCATAATATTCTAATGTTTACCAATTCTCATTATTTAATATAATCATTTAGTTTTAGAACCAAAGTGAACGTTCTACTCTAACGTTTGAAGTTTGCAAGCATATGAATAGATGGTGTCGTAACATTCGTATATTGATCTTTTCAAAAGATATAATCTTTCATTCCATGTAAGTATGCAAGCAATAGTTTAAAGAAGTTTTAACCCATGCATGAAGTATATACATATATATGTGATTGCTTCTCTTATAATTATAAGCTATCTTTTGATTAAGGTCAAATGATTTCATAAGGTAATTTTCTACTACTCATTGTATGGAAACTAAATTGTCAAAAAGAGAAAATTGAATATAAGAAATTTAGTTAGATTGAATTAAGAATAATCAAAGACTAAGATTTAACTCAAGCCTAAAGATAGGAAGATAATAAGATTCCTATCCTATAACCTTTCAATTTATATTCTATAGTTAACTTAACATTTTCTTTCTAGACCACTAACTTTTCTACTAGAATTTAATTTCATATAACAAAGAAACTTTAACTAAACAAACTTCATCTAAACTAAATAAAAAGAACCAAGAACCACATATATACCACATACAAGTACTGCCACTTTGACAGATTGTGAATAGCATCAGAGAGTTTATTTAAATCTATACAACCTACCATGTTCAAGTGCGCCGTTGTGACAGGTTGCAATTAGAATCCGAGAGTTTGTTTAAATATATACACCCTACCATATTCAAGTGCACCACTGTGATAGGTTGACAATGATATCAAAGAGATTATTTAATTTACTATACTTTTCAAGTCTAAAAGTTGCAACTGTGATGGGTTGCCAATGGTTTCAAGGAGGCTACTTAATTTTGTACAATGCCTCAACTCAAAATGTTGTAGCAGTGACAGGTTGCCAAGTATATTAGAAAGTGAATAATGGAATTTGGAAATATCTCCATCTTCTTGCATTATTGTCAAATCCCAAATGTTATCCCCAAGACTGAAGGGAAAGAGAAAGGTGAGGTGCAAATAAGTGACTTAAGAGTAGGAGAAATAATGTACAAAATTTTTGTTTTGAACTAGACGCATTTCTGTTTAGTGGCGAGTTTCTAGAGACGCGCTCAAATTTGGAGTTTGGAAATTAAACTTCACCACGATCAAGGTAATCTCTCTATTATGTTAGTACATTGACAAGATTTATTTTCAAGTGTTGCAACTTCGATAGATTGTCAAAAGAATCAAGCAGGTTATTTAAATCTTTAAACTTCCTATTATGATCAAGTGCTACAGCTGAGACAAGAAACTATGTGCAAACCGCAAAGGCACAGATGAGGCTCATGAACTATTTGACAGATTCCCTCAAAGAAATGTGATCTCCAAGACAAGGCGCGAAAACTATTTGACAGAATTATTCAAATAAATATGCTCACAGGGGCAGTGATGATTGTCGGATATACATGGGATGGATTTGATGGATAGACCTTCAAAATTCTTAAGCAAAAGCAATTGGCAGGTGTAAAACAAAGATTCATCAACTTAAGCAAGAATACTCCCAACTTGTGCGAAACTGGAAGCCAAGCCACAAACAGCAGGTCAACAATATGGAGAGCGAAAAGAGGAGTGACAAAGGAGTCCTTTTAAAGATTGAAAGTATTTAAACTAAAAAAAAATGCTTAAGAAAATATTATTGGAAGTGCAAAGAGGAACGATGGACTAAGATAGCTCACGTTCTGACTGACTACCCCTTAAGGAAATCTCATTCATGTTATAATCTTGCATGATCATTTCTTAAAGAAAGTGATAAAGAATCATGTATGCAATGTGAAAGCATGGCCAAATGGCCCCCAAAATTATAGAATATAGTCATCCATGGCAAAAGAATACCAACAGCGATGATGGAAAATACAGAGGATTATTCAAGTTTTAGATTTGAAGAAAAAAGTCAAATGCCAGATGTTAAACTTAATACATAACCTTCTAGAAAAGAAAAATCAAGTACTCAATGCAAGATATCAGGTGCAGGACAAGAGTATCAAAATACTAAAGTACCCAATCGAAAGAAAAGATGACAAAGCCAAATATAAAAGCTTAGACAGTTAAGTGAATCTCAAAATGATTCCAAGAGAATAACCACTACATACTTAAACTTCTATACTGCACTTTTCTTATTCTAATTAACTCCAGATAGAAAGAAATGGGAGAAATTAAAAAGTATGAAACTTGGTTACAATGAATCCATAGCTAAAAATTGAAGCCCTAGGTTCTCGTTCCTTGAATTCTGCAACTTTTACTCTACATATGAGTTTCTTCAGAAAACCCAATTTTCCAATTTTATGAAAGTTGTATTTTTAGCTAGTAAAGAAAAGATAATTTACAAAGAAAAACCTCCTCCTCCTCAAAAAATCCTCCCCCCACCCTTTTTTTACGAGATTATCCCCCTTTTTTAATATCTTTCTTCTTCCTTTTTTTAAATCACATTCAAGTAATTATCTTTTAAAAAAATCTAAAAAGGATAGCAAGTTTCCTTTTCAAAATCAGTTCAACAGCTTGCATGGCTTGAATTCAACTTTTTCTATCTTTGTTTTCTTTAACAACAGTTTCAAAACTTATCTTCTAAATTCATATTTTTTTTTAAAATCACCTTTTTTTCATAATTAAGCAATTATCCTCCCAAAAAGTTAAATTTCCAAATATAAAAAATATAATTTAAAATGAAACTTTTATCTAAACAATTTAAATCTAATTATTTTTTAATAATCATATACTTCATATTATATTATTATTTTAAATTTTACTTTTATTTAAGTTGACTCAAAAGGAATTTTAATTTAATTAATTGATTGCACAAGGTCGTATAAAATATTCAATAACACAGTAAAAAAATAATACACCAATGGACACTTTCTTAGTGACACTCTAACAAACAAAAATGACATGACCACCCAATAAACATCTTACTTGAATGCCAAGGATGATCAAAACGGAGGGCACTACACCTTTGGACTGATGTACATAGCCCTTGGGGGCCGCGACCTCCCCTATGGGGAGGTTCGCAACCTCCAAGTGTATGGCTATTTTTAAATATATATATATATATATATATTTGTTAATTCTGATTTTTGTTGATTAATTAAAATCTTAAAATCATTTAATTTAATGTATATAACTATATATATATATATTATATATGTATATATATATATAATATATTTATTTATTTATTTATAGGGAAAATAATTATCTATATTAATTATATGATGTTAAAATTTAAATTGTATAATAAATGTAATATATATATATAAACTAGAAGAAAATATTATGAAAGTTATTTGTAATTGTAACCTATTATTGAACAAATTGAAGTAAATATTCTACCAAAGCTTTTCAAGAGTTTTAGTTATTAAAATACATTGAGTTTACTGATAGATTAATCCTTAGGATGGATTTCATACAAAGTGTTATCTCAATGTGATTGTTAAGCATAGTAAACATGTGTTCTTAAACAAACCTTGATGTTGAATAATTAGAAATTTCTTGACTTTCTTGAGTTCTTTTTGAGTTTCTTGAGTTAGGTTATCAACATGTGGAGTCCCTTAAGTTAGTCAACTTTTTATAGGAGGTAGGGTTATTTTTAAAACTTCTAGAGGTTTCAAAAATTGGTGAATTAAGTTATGTGGCTTTTATAATTGATACTTGATTCCACTTTGTTTATGGTTGTGATCTTGATTTTACTTTGACTTACATCGTTTTGTTTAGGGAATTGAGTCATATGATTATAGCGAGATGGTTTTGCCTCGTGATTGTTTATATCTTGTGTTTTGAGTACTTGTGGGTACAACCCCTTTGATTTTGATGTATGTTGGGGGTTCTAAGGAGAGTGGCTCTACATGGGTGCTGATGCACAAAAGGGTTGTCAGGATAACCCATGTTAGAGTTAGAGTAAAAAGTGAAAACCTAACTATTTAATTAGGGAATGGGTAGTTAAATATTAATAAGATAATTAATGATACCATGTCCACCTATTAGGGCTTCCATAGACTAAAGGTGGTTGGGAATGTTGTGGTTGGCATAATCATGATCTCATCTTTACGAGAAATTCACGATTCCACATGAATCACCCTATGGAGTGGCGCCTTGAGATAGGCAGTCAGGCTAACCATAGATGGAGACAGCACCTTGTGATAGGTTGTTTGGATAATCCATGTAAGGCCATGCGATTACACTCTCCTCGAGCATTCGCCTTTAATTTTTTTAACTAGAATCCTCTAGAAGTGGTTTATTGTTATGACTTGGTGTTTATTGTTGTCATGTTTAGATAGGGGAAACCTTGATGTTTTGGTTTTCATTATGTATGATTTCTCTTTCCGTGTTTGAAGTTTAGACTTATGTGTTACCTTAGATGTTCTTGGTCGGGAATCATTTCTTAACTACTCCTAGCATGGGGGTGGTCAGGTGGAACATGCTTCATGCCCCGTTGGGTTCCTTATTTTGTCAATGTACCTTTCAGTGCTAAGATTGTTGAGACAGATTGATCCAGAGTTATATACTTCCAGATGTATATTTGAACTTTTTTCATATCTTGTTAATTGAAGTGTAACTCTCCCATGTATTGGGTAGACGTATGTTGTAAACTTGGATAATTGTTTATTGGGATTTATTTGAAGAATGATGTATTGTATAATCACATTTTGTAATTCAAGCTTTATTCATAAATGTAAAATATTCTCGATGATGTATTACATTTGAGTAAATAAGTTCTTAATATTTTCAAGTTAAATTCATTATGAAATCTTTAATAATTTTTCCTATGGATTGTTCTTGTTTTAATGCTTACCTTTTATAAATGTTTAAATGGAGAAGTTATATTAGTAGAACAAAGTTCATTTAATTAAATTTCTTATTTCAAGTAGATTACATAATGTCACTTCATGTACCCCAAGGGACTTAGTTGTTTAACTTGTAATCGTAGTTATGATAGGTGCATTAGTAAACATAGTATTTATACTTTGTGTTCAAAAAAAAAAAAAAATTGTTTCATTCTTTGTTGTCCTTTGGGATTTGCACAATGGGGCATTACAAAATAGGTCCCACTTATCTCTTGGTTTGGACCACATTTGATTCCCTCTTTCAGCAAATGTTTTGAAACTGAATTTTTAATGTTCATTGCATGTTTCATGTCACGGGTTTCATTTTAGATGACAAGGAGAAACTTTTTGAAGCTTGTATAGGATATAAATGGAAGATCAAGTTTTTTGCAAAGGGTATGAGAGTGTGTGAGTATGCAAAGAAGCATATGAGGTGTTTTCAAGGAAGTAAACTAAATGCAGTAGTATATGAGTGAGGAAGTGTGTTGAATGCAATGAGTTGAAGGCAATAGATTTTATTAAGTAGAGGTATTGAAGATATATGACAATGTGAAGAGTGTTGTGGTGGTGGTTGATCAACAAATTTCATAAAGTATTTTTTACAAAGGTTGTATCCTTACTCTATAAGTTTTTTTGTTTGTAGGGATTTGTAAAACTTCCTTTGGTTGTAACCATAAAAATATAATTTAGGGAGTTGTAGCTTCATTTTTATTGCAGCCCATAAAAATTGTAATACTTATTTTTATTTGTGAGGCTATATTTGGATAGTAGCTCCAAGTAGCTTGCTCGCCATGGTTTTTCCCTTCTAGGGTTTTCCACATAAATTTGGTGTTATGGTTATGTGCTTGTTCCTTTGAGTTGCATTTGATATTTTATTTGTTTAAGGCAATAAGAATTTTTGTTGATAAAGTTGAAATAAATAAAATTGTGGGATATATTGATTCCCCTTCAACATCTCCTTAACATAATTTTCTTGAGAGATAAAAATACCGTCATCTAATTATGCAATTTGGATTCCAAGAAAGAATGATAGTTCACCTATTATAGACATTTCAAATTCCTTCTACATTTCTTTAGCAAACTTCTTACACATTTCATTATTCCCACTAAAGATTATATGATCAACATATACAAAAACTATTATAATTTGTTCACCTTCAACTTTGAGGTAAAGATTGTTGTATGTGGTACATTTATTGAATCCTTGTTGGAGTAATTGTTTGTCCAACCTTGCATACCAAGACCTAGGGGATTTTTTAGACCATACAAAGCATTCTTAAGTTTGGATACCATGTTCGGATCTTTTGATAGTTGAAATACATCAGGTTGTTCTATGTAAGCTTCTTCTAAGTCACCATTCAAGAAGAAAAATATAACATCCATATGATATACCTTGAAGTCTTTGTGCATGAAAAGTGCAAGAAAGATTTTGATTTCCTCCATTCTTTCCACTAGAAAAAAATTATCCTCAAAGTCAATCCCTTCTACTTGTGAATTTAGCCTTTTCCTAACAACCTTGCTTTGCTTCTTACTACTTATTCATCCTCATTTAGTTTATTTTTGAAGACCCATTTTGTGTTGGTAACACAAGGGAAAACAACTAAGAGGGGGGGTGAATCAGTTGTCATAGAAATTATACAAATTAAACTTATTCTCATATCTAATATATAAGCATGAAAGAATAAACAATTACCACATAAAAAACACACATAACACCAATATTTTTTTATGTGGAAACCCTATTAGGGGAAAAAACATGGTGGAGGTTAGTCCAAAAGATTATACTTTGTTAAAAGTATAAAAGTATTATAAATGGGGAAAGCATATTCATCCAGGTACACTATCTAGAGTTCACTGCTCAAATTCATTAGTCTTACTACCCAAAGAAAGACTTACTATCTTATAGTCACATTCGGATTAATTACATCTAGAAGATTTTGAACTAAGAAAATAACATCTTCTAATGCCTGATTACAATTCTGGTTAAGCACATAAACACTTTCTTCTGCTCACTCTTCTTCACACTTTACTTCTACCTTCAAAATATTATAACATTATTTGCACACAACACTCAGAATACATTGCACACCACTACTTCAAATGGTAAGTAATACCCCTCCTGTTACTGTTTAGATTTGTTTTTCTATGTTTTGATTTGGTACTTTGATACTATGATGAGACTGTTATTGTTTGGTTTGGTTAGTAGACCTTGTTGTTTATGCCTATACATTTGAGGACATAGTTATTGATATGATATTGTGGTTGGTGATATTAGTTTGATTTCAGTAACATTGCGATGCATTAATTTAGTAAATTATGTTATAATATGATTTGTTAGTTTAGAAATGATTAATTTATTGGTTATATTATATTGTTTGGATAAATGTGATGAAGGACAGTGTAGCACCACTCATTCTCGGGTGCTCTATTACGCTGTGATTCCTTCTCACAATGCAATGCTTTGATTTTATATATATGTATGCACATGTACACAACTTCATTTGTATGCAGGTATTGCAAGTACAAGTCTCAATTCCACCTGCTTCCGCAGGACAGGGCGAGCACCAATAGCCCAACGGTTAACTGTTGAAACAAAGGTGATGATGAAGTCATCCCGTCCAATGATGTCAGACCATCTTGTTTGATTTGTATTGTACGTTTTTGTAGTTGTCATTATTGTGGTTTGTGGTTGTGTTATGTCGTATTTTATTAATGTTGGTATTTTATAAGTTGTGATTTATTTTATTTAAATGATGGAAATGATTGTTTATTTTAATGTTAGATTAAATTGTATTTAAATTTTTAAATGTTTTATTTATTTTTAAAAGTCATGAGTTTATTAAATGATAATTAAAATATTAAATTGTGTTTTATTATTTTAATTAATTATCTTGTTGAGGATAATTGTTAGAATAAATTATTTAAATTAATTAGATAATGTGCTTTGCAAGTAAAGTTGTAAAAATAGAAATTAAAATAAAAAGTATTGAAAATAGAAAAATAAATAAATAAAAGAATGAAAAAGTTGTGAGAATGAATGAGAACTCAGATCCGACTGAAAAGCTGCTTTTAAAAATATAATTTCTTTTATTTATGATTTTTGAGAGCTTTTGAAAGAAATTGGTAATATCTTTTATTTAATTGAAAATTTGTGAGGATTTCACACACAAAGGATTATTGAGACAGAGGTTGCACAAGTTAATGGTCAGGTATTTTTGAATCTTCTAGAGTTTTTGGGGTAAAAATATTTTCATTCTTTTGTTTGAAAAATCTTGGAGAGAGTCTTTTGAATAAAGTCTGAGATTTGAATTCAAGCACGGTATTCTGGAGAGGAGATTTCGAAGCAAGAACGAGAAGCTCTTCATAGAGGCCATCGGGATCAAGCAATCATCATCAGTTTCTCAACTAAGCGTAGGACATCAGGTTCCACTTGTTTTCCACTTGTTTTCTCCTTCATCTTTCTGTTTTAGAGAAAAATAAAATTAATAAATATGATTTTTGTGAGGAAAGAAAACTTTTGTTCAAATAGAAAATTACTAAAAGAGAGTAAACTAGTTTTCTAAAAAGTTAGTGGTTTTTTCGGTCTGTCAAACCAAATCTACATCTTCTAAAATGCCCAATTTTTCTATATTGATTTGAAAGAAAATACTTTACTTTGTCTAGAACAAACGAATCTTGATTTTATAAACAATTACATATATATATATAATCAATCTTCTTTTGAAAATGATTTTTTTACAAACACTTATATAAATACATGTGAGAATAAATTTATTTATGTCCTTCTGTACCTGGAATATTACTTCATGTGAATATATTTATATAAATTATATATATATATATGTATATATATACACAAATTTCGTGTGTATATATATACATAAATAAATAAAATATATAGTTGTATTTATATTTTGTATTTAAAAAAATTATTTGAAAAATTGAAACAAAATTCGCAGTCATGTCGAATCTGTGTCCATACCTGATACAAGGACAGAGTTTCATTGTTAAAAGAAAATAATAAATATTTTTATTTTTGATAAAAATATAAAACTATAAAATTAAAAAAAATTATAAATAAAGTGGGGAAGGGACGGACTGGCCGTACCTCCCCCCTGTGTAGCTTAAAGATTGCCGCACAACAGTCATGGAGACTGTTGTGCGTGGCAACCTTGACTTTCGTGCTCAACAGTCCCCAAAACTGTTGTGCACAGTCCCTGTAGGGACTACCGTGTGCAATCCTTGCAAGGACTGCGACGGCAGGGCCCTGTGTGGGTTTATTTTATTTTTATTTTTATTTTATTGTAATTTTATTTTATTTTATTTTTTATATATATGTAGTTATATATATATATATATGTGTGTGTGTGTGTGTTTAATTATATTTATATATATATATATATGTTTAATTATATTTATATATAAATATGTGGATATATTATCATTGGTTTGGAATTTTATTGCATTATTATATATGAATATAGTATTTATCTGTTTTGAATTTTATTTGAATTATATATATGTGTGTATGTATGTTGTGTATATATGATGTGTGTTGGATAATGTTTATATTATGAAATTTAGTTTCATGGATTAATTAAAAGAAAGTTATTTGTTAGTGATGTTAAACTTGTATTGAACTTTGTATCAAATTATATTAAAAAAAAGGAATTGTAAATACAAATAAATTGGACTATATTGAGTTAGTTATATTTCATTATATTTAAAAATGAGAATCTTATATTTATTTATTTTGTTTGTAATGATTAGCGAATTGGTGAGATTAATTTAATTGAATGATTGGGAACGAATTACATTAAATTTGGTGTTGTCTTGCAAAATTAATTTGAGTTTTCATTTCAGTTATGGTTATTGTTAGTGTTGTCCATGTGGGAACCCTGTTGTTTTACAAACCCTTGTTCTTGAGGCATGATTTATTTTCTTGGACGTTTATTCTTGTACTTTTGGGATTTGAATATTACATGATTTTGAGTGTTATTATTTGGAAGGGTTGTATGAGGTTGTAGTCGTTGTGATTACGAGTTATCGCGAGATGGTTTTGCCTTGCATGTTTTGTTTTGAGTTATATGTTTTATTCGTTATAGTACAACCCTTGCCTGGTTTTGATTTATGTTAGGGGTCGTAGGGAGAGTGGCTCTTCGTGGGTCCAGTGCCTCAGGTGGAGGAAGGGCCAGGAGATCCCATGAGAGCTATGCGATGACACTCTCCCCTAGACACCCATTTTCCTTGTTTCTTGTTGCCTCTGGAATTGTGTACTGGAATTGTTGTTTCAGATTTATATGGAATTGTGTACTAAATTATTGTTTCAGATTTATTTGAAATTGTATTTTGAATGTTGTATCAATTCTTCTGGAAATGTATTTTGAATGTTGTATCAGTTCTTCTGGAAATGTGTTTTGGAAGTTGTATGCTTAATGTGTTTCAGATTCTTTTGAGAATGATTTATGAATGTTCTTTGGACTTGTTTAATTGTCATTACTTTGATTAATTGTGGCGAGTTTCTTATCTTTATCTTATTTCTTGACTCGTGAATGTTGTGGTCTATGTCATTGTAACCTTGAGTTGTAATTGTATTTGTATTATGTTGTTCATGGATTCAGTTTGACAATCATGGTCAAGTTAACTTCCTTGTCACCTCTGAGCACGGGGGGTGAGTTATTCATAATTGACATGGTTGGGTGGAACGTGCTTCGCACCCATTGGGTTCCTCGTTAGCATCCTTTGTTCGCAGCATTTCTACAGTTGGAATTGTACAAGTGTTCACTCTGTAGTTTCTGATGTTATTATACTTTGTATCATCCCACATGTTTGGGAATTGTATTGTAATTCATTCATCAAATCATGTAATGTATTGTATAACTATTGATGTAATAGTTAGGGACTTTTGTAACATTATTGTGAGAGATTTTTTATAATCATGTAGTGATACTTTCACTCTTGGTTTATGGATGTACTTTTATTAATGGTTATTGTAATATAAATTAGTCAAGTTGTTTAATAATTATCTTTTACTTTTGTTATTAGTTGTGTTGCGATGTGACCTCATGTGCCCCAAAGAATGTAACACTTGGTTGTTAATGTGCAATGTAAATGTAATTAATGTTCGGATGCATGTTCACTTTATGTTATTTTTTTTAAAAAAAAAAATTGTAATGTTTGTTCTCTGGGGTTTGCACGATGGGCGTTACATGGTATAAACAATCAATATATCTGCAACTACGGATAACATCAACTACATGTCGACCCAACAAAATATAAAATGTGTACAAACTGTCAGCCCAAATCAATAAACAATTTATCAATGTCAACCAAACAATGTCAACCAAAACATAGTAAGGACCCAAAACACCTTAAACAATTATGCCTCGAAGATCCACAACACAATACAATCACCTTGTTGGTGATGACTATGAAAAAAATGAACTCACAAAAGAAAATAACCAATTGCGAACACAAAGATCAATTTCAACCAACAACATAGATAGATCATGATCTAGAAACATCCACAAGCATCATGAATCACCATAGAAGCATCCGCAAAAAATAAAATCACTAGAATCACATCATCTTCTTTAAGGAACACCAACTAAAGTAAAAAAACAACTGTCAGAACACAAATACTCACAACTCAATCAAATCTTCATGTGAACCTCTAAAACTTCATGCGGATAAACTAGATACACTTTTCAACAAACCCTTTAATCAACAACCTCTTATCATCAATATTCTGAGCTAGCCACCATAATAAACTTCACCAAATCACGAACAACCTACAACTTATTTTATTACAATTTTCTCAATATCCTCAACATATACAACCCTAAAGATATTAATTCCAATAGTGTTGGAATCAATGACAACCAAAAATCAGCAATATCCAACAATCTCCCCCTTTGGCATTGATGTCAACACATGATGTGAAAAACACCATCAACACAACTTTCTCTTAGCAGCTTCTCCCCCTTAGATTTTGACTCTTTTCTCCTTAACTCTTTCATAGCTTTTCACATGACTATTCTCCCCCTTTGACATAAATGAAAAATATATGCATTATCTTTATCCACACAAACTCTGAATCACATTTCTAAACATTTGACTACTCCCCATAAGTAGCAGCCACCACAACATCAATCTGGATCACAAGATATGACTATGAAATGCACGAACTGATGCAATTCAATGCATCTTAATTTTGATTAGGAGTGGTAACCACCCCTAGATTCCCTCTAAGATACTCAAAAGTATCCTTAGGCAATGGCTTGGTAAAGATATCTACAATCTATTCCTTGGTGGGTACATACTCCAATCTAACTTCCTTTTCACTCACCTTCTCTCTCAAAAAGTGAAACTTGATAGATATATGCTTGGTTTTTTAATGCAGCACCAGATTCTTAGAAATGTTAATTGCACTTGAATTATCATAGAATATAGCAATAGGTTCAACATACACAATTTTGATATCTTTCAACTTCTACTTCATCCACAATTCTTGAGTACAATTGTTAGTAGTAGCAATGTATTCTGCCCTATAGTAGATAAAGAAATAGCATTATGCTTCTTACTTAACCATGAAATCAACTTCTTTCCCAAGAAAAATGCACCACCACTAGTGCTCTTTATATCATTCACATCTCCTGCCTAATCAACATCAGTAAAAGAACTCAAAGTAAGGTCATTTTCTTTAGGATACCATAGGCCAAAATCAACTGTCCCCTTCAAGTACCTAAAAATCCTCTTCACAATTGTCATATGATATTCCTCAAGATCAGCTTGAAAGCTTGCAGCAATGGATATGACATTCATGATATCAGTTCTAGTTGGAGTCAAATAGAGCAATCCACCAATCATGTATTTGTATCCATTCTGATTTGTTTTAGGAGAATCATCATCTTGTGTTAACTTACATCTGGTCACCATAGGTGTACCAACTAGCTTTGAATCCTCCATACCAAACTTCTTTAGCAATTCTTTCACATACTTGGACTGGGATATGAATATCCTTCTATCTAGCTGAGTAATTTACAATCCCAAAAATAATTTCATTTCTCCAATCACAGCCACCACAACATCAATCTTGATCACAAGATATGACTATGAAATGGACAAACTAATGCAATTCAATGCATCTTAATTTTGATTAGGAGGGGTAACCACCCCTAGATTCCCTTTAAGATGCCCAAAATTATCCTTAGGCAAGGGCTTGGTAAAGATATCTACAATTTGTTCCTTAGTGGGTACATACTCTAATCTAACTTCCTTTTCACTCACCTTCTCTCTCAAAAATTGAAACTTGATAGATATATGCTTGGTTTTTGAATGCAGCACCAAATTCTTAGAAATGTTAATTGAACTTGAATTATCACAAAATATAGCAATAGGTTCGTCAGACACAACTTTGATATCTTTCAACATCTACTTCATCCACAACACTTGAGTACAATTTTTAGTAGTAGAAATGTATTCTTCCTCTATAGTAGATAAAGAAATATCATTATGCTTCTTACTTAACCATGAAATCAATTTTTTTCCAAAGAAAAATGCACCACCAAGCTAGTACTCTTTTTGTCATTCACATCTCCTTCCCAATCACCATTAGTAAAAGCACTCAAAGTAAGGTCATTTTCTTTAGGATACCATAGGCCAAAATCAATTGTCCCCTTCAAGTACCTGAAAATCCTCTTCACAGCTGTCACATGAGATTCCTTAGGATTAGCTTGAAATCTTGAAACAATGCATATGGCATTCATGATATTAGGTCTAGTTGGAG
Source organism: Sequoia sempervirens (assembly GCA_007258455.2). Lineage (NCBI taxonomy): Eukaryota > Viridiplantae > Streptophyta > Pinopsida > Cupressales > Cupressaceae > Sequoia > Sequoia sempervirens. The sequence goes on from VDFB02000013.1 coordinate 143,505,694, forward strand.
TCAAATAGAGCAATCCACCAATCATGGATTTGTATCTAGTCTGATTTGTTTTAGGAGAATCATCATCTTGTGTTAACTTACATCTAGTCACCATAGGTGTACCAACTAGCTTTTAATATTCCATACCAAACTTCTTTAGCAATTCATTCACATACTTGGACTAGGATATAAATATCCCTCTATCTAGCTGAGTAATTTGCAATCCCAAAAAGAATTTCATTTCTCCAATCATAGACATCTTAAACTCACTATGCATCTCATCAGCAAACTTCATGCACAAACTATCATCTCCTCCAAAAATGATATCATCAACAAAGACTTCAACAATCAAATCTTTGTCATGATCAATCTTGAAATAAAAATTACTATCAACAATACATTTATTAAATCCAAGCTTCAACAAATACTTTTCCAATCGGGTGCTCTCATAATAGTGGTTTACAATTCCTGAGAGGAACGAATTTTAGCTGAAATCACATATTTTTAGAAAATATAATGATTTAAGCCTTAAAAATTTCCATTTTAAGGATTCCAATTGAAGAGGGTTTGATCAAATTACCTTAGATCAAACCCCCTTGGATAGAACCTCGCTAGTTTTAAACCATACCTATAAATGCGTCTCCTTTACACCTATCAAAATGCTGATAAAAAATCACTTTTGATTTAGATTTTGGGGAATCAAATGAATTCATTTAAAATTTATTTCAAATGATTATGGTATTCCTCAGAACAAGCTATCCAATGAATATAATTTTAATATGTTTTGGTTTTGTTATGTATTTTTTTAAGTTTTATTAAACATAGGTTTTTCATCTAAAATGAATTTCTTTGTTCTTCACATGTGGAAAAATAGAAGATTATCAAAAAAAAATGAAAAATATGAGTGCACTAGATATTGAAGTCCTTTATCTAACAAAAAATTAAATTAAATTTTGACATACACAAAAAAGTTAACATTATACAGTCGTGTTGTGTCTGAATTGTAATTCGTTTGATTTTGAAACTTGATTAAGGAAAAATATTTAATAAAAACTATCTAACCAAGTGGAAGCACTAGATATCAGAGTTACAAATCTAAATTTGAAAGAATTAGAATTTTATCCTTCATGGAAAAAAAGTTATCGTTATATGTGTGTGTCACTTTTTAAAAATGTTGTTTTCTAAAAAAATCTATTTTAGTGGGAGATGGAAAAAGAAGTGCAATTTGATTCCAAAAATTTTGAAAAAAATATTTTTAGAATCTATAGACAAAATTTGATGAGACTCTAGTTTGCACCATCTTCAAATTCCTCACAGTTTAGCTGCTATAGGTGCCCTAATGTGAAGATTTAGTTAAAAATAATAATTTCAGTGTCCAGTTTGGCCAAAAATTGTAAACCACTATTATGGGGTCACCCAATCTGGCATACCTTGCTCTTGGGATTGCTTAAGTCCATACAATGCTTTCTTCAACCGACAAACCATATCTCCCCGATCAACCAATTGAAATCCATTAGGTTTCTCAATATACACTTCTTCTAGTTCACCATTTAGAAATGTTGATTTGACATCCATCTGATAAACCTTGAATTTTTTGTAAGCAGCACAAGCAAGAAATAGTCTCAAAGCTTCAATCCTAGCAATAGGAGAAAAAGTTTCTTCAAATTCAATTCCTTCCATCTAAGAATATCCTTTACACACAAGTCTTTCTTTGTTTCTAAAAACTTCACCTTTCTCATTTAGTTTGTTCCAAAAGACCCATTTAGTTCCAATTACATTTTTGTCCTTAGGCCTAGAAAAAAGAATCCATGTATCATTCTTCTCAATTTGCAGTAGTTCTTCTTTCATTGCTTCCACCCAATGTTCATCTTTGCATGCTTTATTGACACTATTAGGCTCAGTCTTTGAGATCAAAAAATATTATTCTTCAATTCTTCTCCTGGTTTGAACACCTTTGTTCTTATCACCTATAATATGATCTTCTAAAAATTTTAGTCTTGCATACCTTGGAGTCTTAGGGTGTTCTTGAACTTTACGCTCTTGTGATCTCACTTTTGCACTTTCACTAGTTTCTTCCTCCTGAATTTCCTGATTCACTGGAATGATCTAAACTTGATTTGGACTCTAATTCTTTTTTCATTTATTTGAACTATAATTTTGATTGTTTGAATCATATACATAGGTTCTGGATGGTCTAACTATATCTTCATCAACCTTTACATTATCACTTTCAATTACTTTTCGCAATCTCTTATTGTAGCACCGGTAGGCTTTACTTTTATTAGAATAACCAAGAAATATTTCTTCATCACTTCTAGCATCAAACTTTCCTATATCTTCATCTCTTTTGATATAGAATTTACTCCCAAATATTTTAAAGTATCTAACAATAGGCTTATGACCATACCATAGCTCATAAGGAGTCTTACCGGTATCACCTTTGACATGTACCCAGTTGAGAATGTAAATGACAGTACTCACAACTTCTCTCTAGTAGATATGTAGAACATTTTCTTCTAGCATCATGGTCATAGAAGCTTCTTGAATTTTCATGTTCTTCCTTTCCATAACTCCATTTTGTTGAGGGGTCCATAGGGCAAATAATTGTCTCTTTATCCCATGCTCTTCACAAAAAGAATTAAACTCACCGAAATTGAATTCACCACCTCTATATGATCTCAGAAATTTAATCTTCAGACCTATCTTCATCTCAACTATAGCCTTAAAAATATTGAATTTCTCTAAGGCTTCATATTTTTCTCTTAAGAAAGTAACCCACATCAATCTAGAATAATCATCAATAAGTAACATGAAATACCTATCTCCTTGTAAAATTTTGACTCTAGAAGGACCACACAAGTTAGTAAGCACAAGCTCCAACACTTGATTTGAACAATGTTGTTTGCTCCGGAATGAAACTCTTTTTTAATTCCCTAACATTCCTTTCATATAGCATTAGTAGGTTTTATCAACTTACGAAGATCTCTCACTGCCTAAGTAGAACTTATGTAGTACCCCTCCATTTATGCTTATGTTTTCTGCTAATATGTTTTCACACTGTTAGACTATGGTACTTTGTTTGGATATTTTGATCGCTGGTTTTGAGCGACAGTGGATTTACTCTGTGACATGATGATACATTGTACTGTGATATTTGATTTTTGATATGCTTTGATATAGCGTAGATGTTTTCTTTCAGATGATTATTGCTATGTATATGTTTATGATGGACTAACAGTTATTTATTTCGTCAGTCTAATGTGACGTGTATTGGTGTGGAGAATGGAATCGCAACACTCGCTTGTGAGTGCCCTGTGATATCCATGATTTTCTCCGCACGGTGTGCCTGTACAATGGTTTATATATATATATATATATATGCATGTAATTGCTTGGTTGCAGGATTGTAGGTACATGACACCGACTCCACCTGATTACTCAAGTCTGAGCGTGTCAAGACTCAACGGATATGTTGATTGGGAGGTAGTAGTTTGGTTCATCCTAACTTAGTCTATAGCTCGGTCATAGTACATCGTCTGTTTTAGTTCAGAGTCATAGATTGTCCTGTCTTTTTCTGTTTGGTTTAATTGCTTGAAAGGAAAAATGTCAAATTTAATAATAGTTTATTATGTTTTAAATTATTGTAATTTAAATTAATTTTTAAATGTTAAAGAAATTTAGTTTGCATGTTATTTAAGAAATTAATTAATTTGTTTGGCTAAATAATTTGATCTTAAAAGGTTAAATTATTTAATTAGATAAATTGATTAATTAAATTAAAGTTGTTTTTAAATGTGTGTAAATAAATTTAAATAAAATTTGAAATTTAAATATTATATGTGGAAATGGCATTTGAATTTGTAAATTAATTTAATATTTGAAAATTGGAAAAATTAAATGAATTAAAATGCATGCAATTTTTGAAAGAAAGGATTTTTTACAGAGAAGTGGTTGAAGATATTTTTGCACTTCTCGACATGTGTGCAAGTTCCATTTATTGATTATGGTTGAGGAATTTGTTCACGGAGGTTAATTTGGATCTGGAAAAATACAGAGGGATTCTATTCTATTCCATTCTCTCTTCACGGGAAAAATATCAGTGCTTGGTTAAATTTTTGTATATGCTTTTGGATTGTTGAAAATTTGTGGAAGTTCTTGGGTTTGCAATTTGGGTTTATCTCTCGGGAAAGGATTTGGAAGCTACAGGCAAAGCTCTTCACCAGTCAGTTTTCTGAAGCAAAGGAAAACAAGTATTCTTCTTGTGAATTTCATTTTATTTGTTTTAAAAAGGAATGTCTAAGAAAGGAAAGCTTCTTGCTATTAAATTTTTGTATCTCTCGGGAAAGATTAATTATTGTCTATTCTCTGTAAAGATTTATTGAATTCAAAATAAAAACTTCTGTAGATTTCTCTTTCTGGAAAACATGTATGGGTGAAGGAAAAATTATATATATATGGAAAACGAAATTTATATTTTTGTTTTGTAGTTTCCCTTATTACCCTTTCGAAACCCCGTTGAGAATTATTTCTCTATAGAATTAAATTTTGAATAAAAGTCTCTATACCCGGAAGAAATTTGTTATTTCCCCAATTTCCCCATTGGAAATCCTGTAGAAAATTATTTTTATTTCTCAATTGTTAGACCCTGTGGAATATATATATATATATCCTCATATATCAATTGGATTGTGAAAAGTATATTAAAAATGTTAGTATTATAGGCAAATCGCCGTACAGGTGAAAATTGTTATTGTGGTTTCTTTAAAAAAAAAAATAATAATTGAGATTCTCGCTTCGCCGTATGGCGAATACAAAAATTAAAAATTAAAAATAAAAATAAAAATTTCAATGTTTGGGGAGGGCCGAAACCCTCCCCTGTTTTCCTTAAGTCGGGCGCAGCTACCATGGCTGTGCACAGCAGCCAGTGGCTACTGGGCACAGCCCTGGCAATGGCTGCATCCTCCCCAAAGGGAGGTCGCGGCTGGGCTGCGGGCTCCGGCTGGGCTGAGGCTCATAAAATTTTTATTATTTTTCTTTACTAAATATATAATATATGCGATTTGTTTTAATATGTTTTATGAGTAAAATTCGTATTTTTAATATAATGTTTTATTATATATATAATCTATATATATATATAATTTATATTTATATATATATATATGAATATGAATAAATATATATATATATATATTTGTAATAATAAATAAATATAATTATATATTTATAATTACATTTATTAAGATAAAAAAGAGAGGTTTATTGGAATTTTTAAATTATAATGCATGTGAAATTTAAGATTGGGAGAATATAAATGTATTATAATGTGAATTTGAGAAAATCAAGAGAATAGATTAAATGAAAAAATTATTTTTATTGTTTTCAAAATAGATCTTTTAATCAAGTTGATTTATTGTTAATTTGACTGAATTGAAAGGATTTAGCATATCCAAATGATAGTTTACTATTGAGCTTTAATTTGCTTTAAACAGTATTTTCTCTTTTATTGGTCAATTTGGGAATGTCATAGTTGTTCAAGTCTTCTAGACCATTTGTAAAATGTGGGGATTGTGATTCTTAAAACTAAATTCTTGAGATAGCTAAGGTTGTGTACATGGTGTTTCTGTGTGTGTTTAGACACCTGATTCTATGATCATAGTTATTGTTGTTCATTTTGAAAAGTGTAGAATTTATTGTTGTATTTTTGTACACCTTGTAAACCTTAATCAAGAAAATTTAGATTCCTTTGTTATGTTTAGGGGAGTGGCTTTTTGTAAGGGCCGACACACAAAGTGGTGTCATGGTAACTTACAAAGAGTTAGTAAGTCAGTGATAACTAAATGACACAATAGTTAGATTAAAATCCTTAACAAGATGTTTATGCCTCACTTATTGACTTTTGAGCTAGTTCAGTCTTGAGTATAAGATGAGAAGGCCTGGAATGGCAAATCGATGTCTTGTTTCTTCAAAAGACATTTGATTCCGCAATTATTTGCAATGGGGTCGGGTTTCGTAAGAGGTTACCAAGGTAACCCATGTTGGGGGCTGGAACCTAGGAAGAAACACCACGGTAACCTTTGCAATATTGTGATGACAATCCACCTAAAATAACAGTTAACCTTATGAATGTAGTACAATAAATTATCTTAAATCTGGAAGCAATGTAACCATTAGTCAGTTATGTACTTGTGTCTAGGGTTAGTAGATTATGTCTAGGTAACCATATTACTATCTCCTAGCATGGGGGGTGGACCTACGGGTACCACATGGTTGGGTGGAACGTGCACCTTACTCCATTGGGTCCCTAGTTTGATCATGGCATCGAGAGCTTCATGGATGGAGAGCTCATACTTGGAAACTTATGTGTACTTCATCATTGTAAATTGTAAATCTTGTATTTGAAAACATCCCTCAACTGTTATGAGGTAAACATTGTAAAAGTAACTTGTAACTAATATTTGATCTACCTCATCAGATGAATGAGTATTGTATAATTTCATTATATGCAATGTAAGGAATCATATTTGTACTTTATATTATCTTGAATGGAATTCAATGTTATGTAATGTTTATCTTTATGTTAATGTTAATTAATATGTGCAATGCAAAATACTAAAGTCATCTATGGAAACTCAAAGTAGTGTAACGTCGCATAATTTAACGAATGTATGCAACTAATTAACTTAATAATTATACTTTAAAAAAAAAAAAATTCACCTTTATACACAATTGCTACATTCCTTAGGTTATTATGATGGGGCATTACAGATTGGTATCAGAGCCAAGGTTACAAACAATGGACGCTCTGGGTAATCATGAGCCCATTAGGTTGACCTAGTACGTAGTGTCGCAAACTATTAGCCTTGGTTGAATAGTATCTAAGACTCATTATTGTTATGTGTAGGAACATGCCTAGGTAAGGAGGAAGAGGTCGTGGTAGAGGTCGAGGTGGAGGCCGAGGGACAATCCCTTAGGTTACTGCCCCTCTTAGCCCTCATCACAGTGATCAACCAGAGCAGTTGGATCAGAGGAATGAGGGACAAAATCCTGAATAGTCAGGAGTAGAGGGTTCACAGATACATCCTTTATTAGAGGAGGTCCTAGCTCATCTTGGACGTAGACAGGAAGTTGAGCAGGAAGTTGTCAGAGAGAGAGAGATAGATCTCCTAGGAGAGTAGATGACTCGGTGCATTAGGATGTTATTACTGCAGGACACATGAGGGATTTACTAAGGGTACGTCCTCCTACCTTCGATGGTGCAAGAGGTGGATTAGATGCTAAGACCTGGCTACTAGATTTGGGTAGATGCTTTGCCATGCACCCATACGGTAGCAATACCCATGCGAGATGCGCTATCATGCATCTGAGAGGATTCGCCTCTACTTGGTGGCACCTAGAGGAGCAGAAGCTCCACTTAGATATTGGGTCAGTTTCTTGGGAGATGTTTCTTGAGAGGTTTAGAGCATGGTTCCTATTGGAACACTGGAGGCAGCGACGGGCTAACGAGTTCCATGATCTACGTCAGTTGGCTCTTTCTGTTGAGCAATATGAATGTAGGTTCTATGAACTCAAGCAGTATGCTAGTATTGGCGATGATGAGCCTATGCTAGTATAGCACTTCATCAGGGGTTTAAATGCCCACATTAGTGGTGGTGTCTGAGTCTTTGAGCCAAAGACTATGGAAGTTGCGGTGGAGAAGGCTCAAATAGTGGAGGAGAACCTTATTATGGCGTTAGGTGGTCACACAGGAGTGCAGATTGGTAGTGCTCCTATAGCAGGTTTTAGTCCATGGAGTGGACAGGCATAGATAGGAGGTTCCTCTAAGAACCAACAGACACCCACAAAGGGTGGGCAGCAACAACAACAACATACACCTCAAAATAATAACAATCCACAACCACAACAAGGTAATAGTCCTCAATCAGGAAAGGGTCGCAACTGGTGGTGCAACAAGCGTAATAGGCAGGATCAGCCTGCGTAGAGTGCCCAATCTACTATCAATAGGGGTAGTTTCCAGCAATCCAATGCACCTTCGAGTGGCAGAGGATTCGGTAGAGGCACAGGTTGTTACTCATGTGGACAGCAGGGACACATAGCTAGGCAGTGTCCGATAAGAGGTTCTACTGGTTTTGGGCCTCGACCTACAGCTTCAGAGCCTACAGTGGGTGATGCAGGATGATCACATATAGTATATGCTATGGCTAATGACCTCCAAGCCGATCACCAGAACACAGTGGTCGAGACTTCAAGTAAGTTACATGGTGTTAGTGTTTCCATTCTTTTTGATTCCGGAGCTACTGACTCCTTTATTTCACTGACCATCGTTGACCGATGTGGTCTTGTGGCAGTAAAACAAGGTGGTAAGTGGCTGGTTGAATTCACCTCTGGGGTGAAGGTAGCAGTAGAAAACTTAGTACATAATTGTGAACTTAATATGGGTGTGTTAACTACCTTAGTAGATTTATATGTTACACCTTTAGGATCGTATGACATAGTTTTAGGTATGGATTGGTTAGCATCTTATCATGCTATGATTGACTGTTGACTTAAGATAGTTAGTTACATTAATGATTTAGGTGCGAAAGTGGAAATTATAGGTGTCCAAAGACCTATCTCTTTGTGGATGATATCTGCTATGCAATTAAAGAGATGTCTTCATCAGGGATGTCAACTATTTGCAACAACAGTTATTGATTTAGAAGAAGGTGAGAGTCAAGAGGTATCTCTTGATGATCATCCTATTCTTATGGAGTTCACTGACGTGTTTCCTGATGACATACCTAGAATGCCACCGAAGAGGGATATTGACTTTAGAGTTGACCTAGTTCCTTGAGCTGAACCTATATCTAGAGCTCCTTATAGAATGACGACTCAGGAGTTAGAAGAACTTTGTATTCAGTTAGAGGAACTATTAGAAAAAGGTTTCATTCGTCCAAGTGTTTCCCCTTAGGGAGCACCTGTCATCTTCGTAAAGAAGAAGGATGGATCTCTTAGGCTCTGCATTGACTATCGTCAATTGAACAAGGTTACGATTAAGAATCATTATCCTTTGCCTATAATCAATGATCTTTTTGATTAAATTAAGGGAGCTAATGTGTTCTCTAAAATTGATTTGAAATTTTGTTATCATCAATTGCGAATAGCTGAAGTAGACATTCATAAAATTGCTTTTTGAACTCGTTATGGGCACTACGAATTCACAGTAGTACCATTTGGGTTAATGAATGCACCATTAGTATTCATGAGTTTAATGAATGGTGTTTTTCGTACATACCTTGATCGCTTTGTCCTTGTATTTCTCGATGATATCTTGATTTTTTCAAGGAACATGAAGGAACATGAAGAAGACTTGAGATAGGTATTGCAATGTTTAAGGGAAAATCAATCCTATGCGAACCTAAAGAAGTGTGATTTCTTTCAAACTGAGATAAAATATTTGGGACATGTGATATCTGGTAAAGGTATTGATGTGGATCCTTCAAAGATTCAAGCTATTGTAGATTGGCCCGCGCCTACGAATGTAGGTGAAGTTCGTAGTTTTATGGGTCTAGCTGGTTACTATAAGTGGTTTGTTGAGGGATTTTCTAGAATTGGTCATCCTATTACTTCTCTTCAAAAAAAAGGAAAGAAGTTTGTTTGGACAGAGCAATGTCAGTTGGCTTTTCAGACACTTAAAGAAAAGTTGACTAATGCGCCTATACTGATTGTTCCTGATCCTACTAAGGATTTTGTAGTTTGCACTGATGCATCCTTAGAGGGTTTGGGAGCAGTTCTAATGCAAGATGGGCATGTGATTGCTTATGAGTCTCGCAAACTCAAAGATCACGAATTAAACTATCCTACTCATGATCTAGAACTAGCTGCAGTTGTGCATGCATTAGTTCGGTAGAGACATTTCTTATTAGGTCATCATTTTGAACTTCATATTGATCACCAAAGTCTACAATACATTTTTACACAACCTAACTTGAATGCTAGGCAGAGAAGGTGGATGTAGTTCTTGTGTGAGTACAATTTTGAAGTGAGATATGTTCAAGGAAAAGAGAACATAGTGGCTGACGCTCTTAGTGTCATCGACATGAGATCTCTGCTACTACTCTTAAAGTAGATTTGAGAGGTCAAATATTAGTTGCACTTCCTATTGATAGATTGTATCAAGAAGTGAGGTCAGAAATTGAATCTGGTAGACCTTTAGAAGGTTGATTTGCAGGGCATGTCCTAGAATCGGATGGTATATTACAACATTTAGGTCATATTTATGTACCACATTATGAGGGTCTTCGTACATTAATTATGACTGAAGCTCATCGAGCTCCATACTCAGCTCATCCAGGAGTTAATAAAATGCATGCCAATCTTCGGAAATTGTATTTCTGGCCTAGTATGAAATGTGATATTGCTGACTATGTATCGAGATGTCTTTAATGCCAGTGAGTCAAAGCTGAGCATCAACATCCTGCTGGGTTATTGCAACCACATCTCATTCCTGAATGGAAATGGGATATTATATACATTGATTTTACTATAGGGTTACCTACGTCGTCACGTCGACATGATGCCATTATGGTAACTGTTGACTGATTGACTAAAGTAGCTCATTTTTCACCAATATGATCATCTTACAATGCTTCATCTGTAGCTAGGATATTTATGGAGGACATCGTTAGATTACATGGGATTCCTCGTAGGATTATTTCTGATAGAGATCTTGTATTTACTTCAACCCTATGGACTTCATTACAACATGCTCTAGGTACACAGTTGAACTTTAGTTCAGTGTATCATCCTCAAACTGATGGACAAATGGAGAGAGTTAACCAAATATTAGAGGATATGCTTAGGATGTACGTAATGGGCCAACAATCACGTTGGGAGGATTATTTGTACTTAGTAGAATTTGCTTACAATAACGGATATCAGAGTTCCATAGGTATGCCACCATTTTAGGCATTATACGGTCATCCTTGTCGAACTCCACTAAGTTGGGATCGACTTGAGGATAGAGTGTTACCTGGACCTAAGATGCTTCGAGACATGGAGCAGTAGGTTGACCGTATTAGAGAACATTTGATAGTAGCTCAGGATAGGAAAAAGAAATATGTTGATGCACATAGGATTGACCGACAGTTTTCTATTGGTCATAGAGTGTTTCTTCGAGTGCGACCCCGAAAGAGTCCAATCCATTATGGAAAAGGCTCTAAGCTTGTGCCTCGATTCATTGGGCCATTTGAGATCTTAGAGAGAATTAGTCCTGTGGTGTATCGACTTGCCTTACCACCCAGTTTGTCACGTATTCATGATGTTTTCCATGTATTAGTTCTTAAACCATATCATCCTGACATATCTCATGTACTTGATTGGAATGTGTTACAGGTAGAGGACGGGCAGCTGGCTTTGGAGCCCGTGGCCATTCTACAGCGTCGGACGCTTGGTCTAAGGGTTCGAGATGTTGATCAGGTGAGGGTCCAATGGGATCCTATCCATGAGGCTTCTGCTACTTGGGAGGATGTGACACGCATGAGGGAACTTTATCCCTATCTGTTCGCAAGCTTTCATGAGCAAGCCTGATCCTAGGGGGGAGGATGTAGTACCCCTCCATTTATGCTTATGTTTTCTGTTGATATGTTTTCACACTGTTAGACTATGGTACTTTGTTTGGATATTTTGATCGTTGGTTTTGAGTGACAGTGGATTTACTTTGTGACATGATGATACATTGTACTGTGATATTTAATTTCTGATATGCTTTGATATAGTGTAGATGTTTTCTTTCAGATGATTATTGCTATGTATATGTTTATGATGGACTAACAGTTATTTATTTCGTCAGTCTGATGTGACGTGTATTGGTGTGGAGAATGGAATCGCATCACTCGCTTGCAAGTGCCCTGTGATATCCATGATTTTCTCCACACGGTGTGCCTGTACAATGGTTTATATATATTTATATATGCATGTAATTGCTTGGCTGCAGGATTGCAGGTACATGACACCGACTCCACCTGATTACTCAGGTCTGAGCGTGTCAAGACTCAACGGATATGTTGAGTGGGAGGTAGTAGTTTGGTTCATCCTAACTTAGGCTATAGCCCGGTCATAGTACATCGTCTGTTTTAGTTCAGAGTCATAGATTGTCCTGTCTTTTTATGTTTGGTTTAATTGCTTGAAAGGAAAAATGTCAAATTTAATAATAGTTTATTATGTTTTAAATTATTGTAATTTAAATTAATTTTTAAATGTTAAAGAAATTTAGTTTGCATGTTATTTAAGAAATTAATTAGTTTGTTTGGCTAAATAATTTGATCTTAAAAGGTTAAATTATTTAATTAGATAAATTGATTAATTAAATTAAAGTTGTTTTTAAATGTGTGTAAATAAATTTAAATATTATATGTGGAAATGGCATTTGAATTTGTAAATTAATTTTATATTTGAAAATTGGAAAAATTAAATGAATTAAAATGCATGCAATTTTTGAAAGAAAGGAATTTTTACAGAGAAGTGGTTGAAGATATTTTTGCACTTCTCGACATGTGTGCAAGTTCCATTTATTGATTATGGTTGAGGAATTTGTTCACGGAGGTTAATTTGGATCTGGAAAAATACAGAGGGATTCTATTCTATTCCATTCTCTCTTCACGGGAAAAATATCAGTGCTTGGTTAAATTTCTGTATATGCTTTTGGATTGTTGAAAATTTGTGGAAGTTCTTGGGTTTGCAATTTGGTTTTGTCTCTCGGGAAAGGATTTGGAAGCTACAGGCAAAGCTCTTCACTAATCAATTTTCTGAAGCAAAGGAAAATAGGTATTCTTCTTGTGAATTTCATTTTATTTGTTTTAGAAAGGAATGTCTGAGAAAGGAAAGCTTCTTGCTATTAAACTTTTGTATCTCTCGGGAAAGATTAATTATTGTCTATTCTCTGTAAAGATTTATTGAATTCAAAATAAAAACTTTTGTAGATTTCTCTTTCTGGAAAACACATATGGGTGAAGGAAAAATTATGTATATGGAAAACGAAATTTATATTTTTGTTTTGTAGTTTCCCTTATTACCCTTTTGAAACCCCATTAAGAATTATTTCTCTCTAGAATTAAATTTTGAATAAAAGTCTCTGTACCCAAAAGAAATTTGTTATTTCCCCAATTTCCCCATTGGAAATCCTATAGAAATTTATTTTTATTTCTCAATTGTTAGACCCTGTGGAATATATATATATATATATATATCCTCATATATCAATTGGATTGTGAAAATTATATTAAAAATGTTAGTATTATAGGAAAATCACCGTACAGGCAAAAATTGTTATTGTGGTTTCTTTTTAAAAAAAAAATTAATTGAGATTCTCGCGTCGCCGTATGGTGAATGCAAAAAAAATTTAAAAATAAAAATAAAAATTTCAATGTTTGGGGAGGGCCGAAACCCTCCCCCATTTTCCTTAAGCCGGGTGTAGCTACCATGGCTGCGCACAGCAGCCAGCGGCTGCTGGGCACAGCCCTGGCAATGGTTGTGTCCTCCCCAAAGGGAGGCCTGGGCTAGGCTACGGGCTCCGACTGGGCTGCGGCTCATAAAAGTTTTATTATTTTTCTTTAATAAATATATAATATATGCGATTTGTTTTAATATGTTTTATGAGTAAAATTCGTATTTTTAATATAATGTTTTATTATATATATAATTTATATTTATATATATATATGAATATGAATAAATATATATATATTTGTAATAATAAATATAATTATATATTTATAATTATATTTATTAAGATAAAAGAAAAGAGGTTTATTGGAATTTTTAAATTATAATGCATGTGAAATTTAAGGTTGGGAGAATATAAATGTATTATAATGTGAATTTGAGAAAATCAAGAGAATAGATTAAATGAAAAAATTATTTTTATTGTTTTCAAAATAGATCTTTTAATCAAGTTGATTTATTGTTAATTTGACTAAATTGAAAGGATTTAGCATATCCAAATGATAGTTTACTATTGAGCTTTAATTTTCTTTAAACAGTATTTTCTCTTTTATTGGTCAATTTGGGAATGTCATAGTTGTTCAAGTCTTCTAGACCATTTGTAAAATGTGGGGATTATGATTATTAAAACTAAATTCTTGAGATAGCTAAGGTTTTGTACATGATGTTTCTGTGTGTGTTTAGACACTTGATTTTATGATCATAGTTATTGTTGTTCGTTTTGAAAAGTGTAGAATTTCTTGTTGTATTTTTGTACACCTTGTAAACCTTAGTCAAGAAAATTTAGATTCCTTTGTTATGTTTAAGGGAGTGGCTTTTTGTAAGGGCCAACACAAAAAGTGGTGTCAAGGTAACTTACAAAGAGTTAGTAAGTCAGTGATAACTAAATGACACAATAGTTAGATTAAAATCCTTAACAAGATGTTTATGCCTCACTTATTGACTCTTGAGCTAGTTTAGTCTTGAGTATAAGATGAGAAGGCCTGGAATGGAAAACCGATGTCTTGTTTCTTCAAAAGACATTCGATTCCGCAATGATTTGCAATGGGGCCAGGTTTCGTAAGAGGTTACCAAGGTAACCCATGTGGGCCAGAACCTAGGAAGAAACACCAAGGTAACCTTTGCAATATTGTGATGACACTCCACCTAAAATAATAGTTAACCTTATGAATGTAGTACAATCAATTGTCTTAAATCTGGAAGCAATGTAACCATTAGTCAGTTATGTACTTGTGTCTAGGGTTAGTAGATTATGTCTAGGTAACCATATTACTATCTCCTAGCACGGGGGGTGGACCTACGGGTACCACATGGTTGGTTGGAATGTGCACCTTACTCCGTTGGGTCCCCAATTTGATCATGGCATCAAGAGCTTCATGGATGGAGAGCTCGTACTTGGAAACTTATGTGTACTTCGTCATTGTAAATTATAAATCTTGTATTTGAAAACATCCCTCAATTGTTGAGGTGAACATTGTAAAAGTAACTTGTAACTAATATTTGATCTACCTCATTAGATGAATGAGTATTGTATAATTTCATTAAATGCAATGTAAGGAATCATATTTTTACTTGATATTATCTTGAATGGAATTCAATATTATGTAATGTTTATCTTTATGTTAATGTTAATAAATATGTGCAATGTGAAATACTAAATTCATCTATGGAAACTCAAAGTAGTGTAACGTCGCGTAATTTAACGAATGTATGTAACTAATTAACTTAATAATTATACTTTAAAAAAAAAATTATTTCACCTTTATACACAATTGCTACATTCCTTAGGTTATTATGATGGGGCATTACAACTTATCTTGATAATATTGTCAAATTTTACATGACACATTCTCCTATGCCACAACCAACTTTCATCAACTTGAGCAATCAGACAAATTTTACTAGTAGCACTTAGGTGAAAGCTATTACCTTTTTTTTTCGTACCAAATGCAATCACATTTTTGGAAATACCCAATATTCTACACTTTCCATTCTTGAATTGAATATTGTATCCCTTATCAACCATATGTCCAACACTTAATAGATTATGCTTCAAACCTTCCACATATAGAACATCATCTTTATTATGCTTACCATCAAGAGAAATTGATCATTTTCCACATATTACACTAGCTTTGTCATCACCAAATCTTATAGCACCACCATCATACTTTTCCAAGGTCACAAATTTACTTTTATCACCTATCATGTGATGAGAGCATCCACTATCAATCACCCATTCATCCTTTTCTTCAACTCTAGAAGCTAGAGCTTTCTCCACATTTGTGCAACTATTAGATTTAGTAGGTACTGGATCATTTTCCTTGATAGCAATAAATACCCATTCATCCTACTTAAATTCCCTTTATTAGATTCATCATCTATCACACCTTCATAAACAACATAATAACACTTTCTTTGGAATCTAGGCTTGTTAGGCCTTGGCTTAGGAACTCTTTCCAGACACCTTGAGGCAAAAATGACCAATCTTATTGCAAGAAAATCATTTAAGAGGAAATTTCTCTTTATACTTACCTTCTCCTTTGGCTACCCTCTTAACAATAAGTGCTTCAATCTCGTCTAATTTTCTCTCTTCTTCAATCTCTCTCATTTTTTGCTCATACTTGGACATTTTTCTAGAAGAGATTTCTCCTAGATCATATCTTTGCTTATCTTTTATGGAGATAGTAGCTTTGAATGCAGATTCTATCTTAGGAAGAGATTCACCAAACTTTCTTAACTCAAAATTAGTAATCTTACCAATCAACATGCCTCTGGTTACATTTTTCACAGTCTAGATCTCCTCAATAGCAGTAGCTTTGTGTTTGTATGTAGCAAGCAAGGATCTGGGAACTTTAGCAATAATCTTTGATTCTTCCAATGTTCCACCAGCACATCTGATACTACACACAAGTTCATTCACTCTCTGCATAAAAGAAGTGATGTTCTCATCTTCACCCATTCTCAACATTTCATATTTCCCTTTTAGGATTTGTAGCTTATCAATCTTCACAAGGGTATCAGCTTCATACAAAGTTTCCAACTTTTTCTAGATCTCATAAGCAATCTTCAGCTCCATTACATTTGTCATCTTGAAATTATTTAGAGCACTCAACAATGCTTCCTTAGCCCTGATATTGTACTCGGATTGCTTAATCTCACTTGCAATAGAAGGAATGGGATGATATACCTATTCTTTGTAATTGTCCAGTAAGGTTCACCAATGCATCTCAGATGACACTCCATTCTAGTCTTCCAAAAAGAATAATTAGTTCCATCAAATCTCATAATATCCTTCTTATGTGTTGCCATCCCAGATCACCTGAAGCTATTAAACTTCTTCTAACGAACCTACTCTAATACAAATTGTTGGCAACACAAGGGAAAACAATTGAGAGGGGGGGTGAATCAATTGTCACAAAAATTATACAAATTAAACTTATTTTTAGATCTGATATATAAACATGAAAGCATAAACAATCACCACATCAAAAACACACATAAAACCAATATTTTTTACATGGAAACCCTATTAGGGGAAAAACCATGGTGGAGGTTAGTCCACAAAATTATACTCTATTAAAAGTATAAAAGTATTATAAATGGGGAATGCACATGTATTTAGGTACACTACCTAGAGCTCACTGCTCAAATACAAAAGGCTTACTACCTAAAGGAAGACTCACTATCTTACAATCACATTCGGATTACATCCAAAAGATTTTGAACTAAGAAAATAGCATCTTCTAATGCCTAATTACAATTCCAGTTCAACACATAAATACTTTCTTCTACTCACTCTTCTTTACACTTTACTTCTGCCTTCAAAAGATTAGAACATTATTCACACATAACACTCAACATACATCACACACCACTGCTTCAAATGGTATTAAAAATCAACCATATATATTCGTAACTAAGGATAACTTCAACTACATGTTGGCCCAACAAAATATAAAATGTGTACAAACTGTCAGCCCAAATCAATAAACAATTTATCAATGCAAACCAAACAATGTCGGTCAAAACATAGTAAGGACCCAAACTACATGTCGCAAACATGAAACACCTTAAAAAATTATTCCTCAAAGATCCACAACATGCTACAATCACCATGTCAGCCATGATCATGAAAACATGAACTCACAAAAGAAAATCACCAATCGCTAACACAATGATCAATCCAGACCAACAACATAGATAGAGGATGATCTAGAAACATCCACAAGAATCATGAATCACCACAAAAGTATCTGCAACAAATAAAATTACTAGAATCACATCATCTTCTTTCAGGAACACCAACTAAAGCAACAAAACAACTATAAGAATACAGATACTCATAACTCAATCAAATCTCCATGCAAACCTCTGAAACTTCATGTGGATAAACTAGATATACTTGTCAGAAAACCCTTTAATCCACAACCTTGATTATCATCAATATACTGAGCTAGCCACCATATTGAACTTCACTACATCACTAACAACTTGCAACTTATTTTATTACAATTTTCTCAATACCCTCAATGTATACAGCCTTAAAGACATTAATTCCAATAGTGTTGACATCAATGAAAACCACAAATCAGCAATATCCAACATTTTTTTCATATCACATTGTTGTTTTTTGGTCTGGACACCAATTCCCAAGTCTGATTTTTCTCTATCTAATTTATTTTTTCTTCCATTGATTCAATCCATCCTTCATCCTTGCTAGCATAAAAAAAAATCTTAGGTTTTATTCTTGATAGTAAAGAGAAATTTACCTATTCATTTATTCTTGAAAATATCCTTCTAGTTGTACTCACACATTCTTATAGATCCAAATATTTGATCCTCTAAATGATTCCTTAACATTCTTGATAGGAGTCTTGGTTCTCTTCTCTTGTGTTTCTTCCTTTTCTTTAATTTCTTCTTCTTATAAGCAAGCATGTTCATTTGACAAAAACTATTCTTTCTCATGTGTGATTTGGTGTGACTCTTAATCAACTATAATATTTTCACTTTCAACTATCTTCCTTAGCCTTTCATTTTAGAACTTTTAAGGTTTACTCCTTGTTAATTATCCAAGAAAGAATTTCCTTCATCAGATCTTGAGTCAAACATTCCCAAACCTTTTTCATCTATTTTGATATAACATCCTCTAAAACTTCTAAAATACTTGACATTTTTTGGTCTTCAATACCATAGCTCATAAGGAGTCTTGGTGTTGTCCACTCTTAGTTGGCCTCTATTAATAATATAGATATTAGTATGGACTACTTTCTAGTACACATTAGGAAACTTGGCTTCATTTAACATTGTCCTAGCCATCTCTTGAACAGTTTTATTCTTAATTTCTACAACTCCATTTTTTGAGTTATAGCAACAAATGCATGCCTCTTTATTTCATGTTCTTCACAACATTCCTCAAATTCATTTTATGTGAATTCACCACCTCTATCATACCCTAAGCACTTGATTCTAGCATTCATTCCATTTCCAACCATTAACTTGAAAATATTGAACTTACCAAAAACTTCTAATTTTTATTTTAAGAATATAATTCATGTCATCCTAGAGAAATCATCAATGAGTAACATGAAATACATTTCACCTTGGAGACTCTTTATCTTGGTATATTCACACAAATCAATATGAATTAGTTTCAATGGTCTTGTAGAAGAATACTCCTTGGTCTTTAACCTTATCCTTGTATGTTTCTCAATCTGACATTCTTTGCACATAGTTATTGCAGGCTTGATGATCTTTTGCATATCTCTTACTACTTTCATGGAGCTAATATTCACATGGTTATCAAAGTTAATGTGTCACATCCCTTTGTACCACAACTAGCATTCATTTTTCTATCACTAGAAGACAACTTCTTCCATTAACACCCTTTATATTGTACAAAAAAAAAATTGTTCAAGATACTTCTTCCACCAATCTACCAAAGTTTTATTTTATGATTCAACACCCTTGATCATGAAAGATAATATTTTAACCTTTGTTGCACATTTGACTTACACTAAGGATATTGTGCTTGATACCTTCAACATAGAGAACATAATTTGTATTAGATTTTTCATCAATGCTTATGGTGCCCTTTCCACATATATTTACATATGAATTGTCTCCAAACTTGACTGATCCATCATTCCATTTAAGTATATTGATAAGTTTTATTTTGTCACCTGTCATGTGACTTGAACATCCACTATGTACTACCCATATATTTTTTTTCCCCTAAGCATGAAATGTTGTTCGATCAACCATTGAGTTCTCAACCTCATTCTCTGTGTCATTTTTCTTGACTTTCTCAATAACATATTCTGTTTGAATTTCTAATTTTTCTAATCCACTTATGTAATTTTTTTTATATGTCCAACATTGTTGCAGATTTGACATATCACATTAACATCGACTAGTGAAGCAAGAGAATTTCTACTTACAAAATTTATTTTATTCATTTCAAATTTGCAATCTATAGTTTTATGACCATACTTATTGTAGATGAAATAATAACCAAAAATGCATGATTGATCATGTTTTTAGAGAGACTTCTTCCATGAAAAGGTCTTTCTTGAGGTCTGATGAGATCTTATTCTTTTATATTTTCAATTTTTTCTTTCTCCAATTCCTTTTTGAGTAAACTGGTTTCTTTCTCAAGCTTTGTGCATTCATTTGTCTTGGATTCAATCAAGAATTGTTTTTTTTTTCTCTTCTCTAGCACATTCCAAGTCTTCAAGAGCAGAGATAAGTTCACCTTCATAATCAAATTCACCTTCTTCTTCATCCATAATCTTATCTAATCCATCAGATATCACCTTGAGTAGTGATTACCCTCCAACATCTGATGAGCAATGATCTACTTCTTTTAAGGAGCAATAGTCTTCTTTGGAAAGAAGGTTCCTCCAAAAAAAATTTCTCATGACACCTTTGTTTCTACCTTCATTTTCTTTAAAAATGAAATTTTGAAGCATAATGACCAGTTCTTCAACAATTAAAACATTTGAAAGTTAATTTACCTTTATACTTTATTGATCCCTTCATATTTCTCACAAATTTTTCTTTTTCTTCCTCAGATTCACTGTGTGAACCAAATGCTTCTTCTTTCTTCATAGCTTTGAATTGTAAGGAAGCTAAGGTAGCATAAAAAATTCCTACACTTTTCTTGAGAGGAGAAAAAAATAAAACTTTTATAGATCTTTAATAGTTACATAAACTTAAACATAAATATCATACATACCACAACACAGTGATTTACGTGGTGAAAACTTTTTTGGGAGAAAACCCCCACACTCCAAAAGTTTCCCAATATATTATTTAGAAAATCAAAAAGACTACAATATACTTTTAGAGCAAGCTTCTCATAGGAGTATCACCATTAGAGATCAAGAAACAACATGACTGCTATCAAACTCTCAGACTACATCACCCTCATAAAATAGGGTTACATTCTAGGGAAAGATAGGCCAACAAAATATCTTCCATTAGATCTAAAACCTAATAATTAATGATTTAGATTTATAATGTATCATTTATCTAATGTATGTTAGGCATTTAAGTAGTTTCCTAAAAATGTTAACAAAAAAATCCTTACACACATCCCACTCCTCCCCCTTGATGCCATTACATATTACACCTATCGGTGTAACTAGGAAATATATATATATGTATATATATATCCTATCAATAATAACCTTTTGTATAATTGCAAGGTTGAGACATGTTTTCCCAACAAATCTCCCACTTGTCAAACAACTTGCAAGAGCAACAGGAGGGAGTAAACATTGTCTCTTAATTGCTAGGGGTCAAAAGGCCCATAATCTCTGAACACCATCTAAACTTCTCTATGCTCATAGGCTTAGTCAAAGAATCAACAACATTCATCAAAGTATCTACCTTAACCAGCTTCACCCTACCATCTTCGACCACATCTTGAACAAAATGATAATGTACATCAATGTGCTTAGTCCTAGCATGAAATTTTGGGTTCTTGGATAAACATATCACACTCTTACTGTCACAATAAATTGTCATTGCACCTTGGTTTTTTCCAATATCTGAACATATTCTCTTAATCCAAATGGCTTCTTTACAAGCATGAGTAGCTACCATATACTTTTCTTCAGTAGTGGGCAAAGCAACCATAGTCTGACACTTACTCATCCAACTAATTGTGCCACCAAATAAAGTAAACACATAAGCATCGGTGGATCATCTAATATCAATATCACCTACCCAATTTGAATCCACATAACCATGAATATCAAGGGAAATATCATCTTTAGTCATATTACTATGATAACACAAGGAATAATCTGAGGTACCGCACAAATATTTGAAGACTCTTTTAACTACATCCCAATGAACTCTACCAGGATTAAACATATATCTAGAACGAACTCCCATTGCTTGAGAAACTTTTGGTCTAATGCAAACCATAGCATACATCAAACTTCCAACTACACTTTGGTGAGGCACTCTACTCATGTCCTCCATCTCTAATGGAGATGTTGGACAATCTAAAGTAGATAAATTTGTTCAACTAGAAAGGGGAACACACAATGGTCCACAATCCTACATGTTAAATATCTGTAAAATTGAATTGATGTACTTACTTTGGTCAATCCATAACTTTCTATTCACTCTATCTCTTTTAGTTTCCATTTTGAGATTGTGTCTAGCTGCACCAAGATCTTTCATTTCAAATTTAGTAGCAAGTTGAAATTTTAGTTCTAAAATCATACCTTTCCATTTGGCAATAAATAACATGTCATCAACATATAATGAAATAAATAGGAAATTATCACTATCATTTTTATAATAAACACAATGATCTAATTTAGAAGGCTCAAATCCCATACTCAACACATATGTATCGAATTTCTAGTACCACATCCGAGGACTCCATTTTAAGACAGAAATATTTCTTCAATTTGTAAAACAAATTACTTTTACCTTTCACGATGTAGTGCTCTAGTTGTGTCATATAAATATCTGTCTCCAAGTCACCATGAAGGAAAGAAGTTTTCATATCCATTTTTTCAACCTCTAAATCATAAGTAGTAGCAATAGAAAGAAAAAATCTAATGGAAATTTCATTTTTACAACAGGAGAGAATATCTCACCATAATCAACACCCTCACCTTGATAGTAACCTTTCACAACCAACCTTGCTTTGTACTTCTCAATACCTCCATCTAAATCGATATTTTTCTTGAACACCCATTTGCAACAAACAGGTTTTCATCCTTCAGGAAATGGTACAAGATCCCATGTATCATTATTTCTCAAAGATTCTATTTATTCATCCATATCAATCTTTTAGGATTCTGCATCATTCATACCTAATGCCTCTTCTATATATTCGGGTTCATCCATGTTATTATTCAAAGCAAAAGTACATCTCCAATCATCGAGTGTACACCTTTTAGATGGTTGTCTATGCCTTGTAGTCCTATGAACAATTTGAGTTGGAGGTTCTTCCTCTTCTAATGATTCAGAGCTAGATGAGTTCTCAACTTCTTGTCTATTCTTGGGCCACAATTCAACTTTCTCAGGTGTAGAAGGAAATTGAATCACATCTTCATGTTTACTTTGTTCTTTCTGCAATGTAACAAAATAAGGTTTAGTTTCTCTAAAAATAACACTTCTACTTTATATTTGTCATGCCTGGAAATTTTCAACAAGAAAATCCACATAATTTTTTTTTAAAACATAGGTTTGCAAACTAACACTTACACAACCAACCATCTTTGCACAATGCAACTTCTAAAGCCTAACGCTAATTGATAATGTTATATTGAACAAGAAACTTCACCAATTGTAATTAGCTATAAGGTCACATTGATCGAATTCTAAAGTCAGGAGTTATAGATTGAAGACTTTAATTCCTTACCAAATATTTGATGAGATGGTATTATTTATAATGTCATCATTAATGATATTTTTGTTTAATTTAGCAATTTAACTTTCACATTTACTTAAAGTGTCATAATGTCTTGAGTAGGTCTAAGTTTGATTATAAAGTTGTTGATGCTAGTGCAGTTTTCTTAAAATTTAGGTGAATCAATATTTAAGATCTCTAAAACAAGAATACTTCAATACACTTCTCAACATTGTCCTCCACTCACAAGATCATCGCTTGTTATTATTAACCCACTTAATGTTGGATCATATATTTTTCTTTTTGGTTAGTGACATTTGCCACTAATCTTAGTATTATTATGTCATACCCATAATTTGCTAGAAAAACCTAACATTTTTTTTTAATTATTTAAATAATAATAAAATAATGCACCCAATTTAAATATTCATGCACAAATATTTATTTATTTATTTTCCTACAAATTTATTTAATGGATTAATTCTAATTTTTCATATCTCTTACTTTTATCTATATTGATAGATTATTAAATCTATCATAATGTTATACATAATGGATGAAATAAAATATAGAAACCTCACTCTAAATATTACTTCAAATATTTAAATTTGATAGATACTAATATCCTATATATATATATATATATATATAATCATAATCTTAACCTCCATACAAATGTAGGTTAGCATTTACGCAACCTAAGATAATATTTGGAGTGTCATTGTATCCTCATATAGCAATATATTAGCCAACTTAGAAATTTATATAAACCTTCCATTTTATGTTGCTTTTCCCATCAAACACTTTTATTAAAAGATACTTGTAAATATCTATTTATTCATTTACTAGAGAAGTATAGATTTATTAAAATAATGTGTATCTTAATACAATAACCAAATTAGAAATTTATATAAACCTTCCATTTTATGCAATATCCTCCTAAAAGGTAGGAATTGATTCCTCTTCCTTTATTTATTTTTAATAAGGGAACATATACTTATTTAAATAAAGCTCCTTTCTTTCTATCTTTTAACTTCTAAAGGCTTCCCAAAAATCTAGATCCTTCTTAATTTCCTTTTTGCACTTTTAAGGATGTTGATTTTTATTTTTATTTTTGGCATCTTAAATAAGAGATATATCTACTATGTTACCCTTTTTAATATTAATATGAGTACACATCCATAAGAACATTGCTAAGTTCTAATTTAGAAAAACTTAAATTACTAAATACTTACCCATATTTTAATACATAATGATAGCCTTACACCATTACAACTTAACTTTTTTAAATTGCTTACTTATTATATGCAAGTTTTTAAATAACTTAAATTCCGTTCAATAGAGTAATTACTTGATTAAGTTATAAATGAAGTGAAATTTATTATTAATTATAACAATTTTCCTCACCAAGATTCTTATTATTCAAAAAAAAAAAAAATCATTCATGAAGAGGCGTATAATAAATTTAATTCGCACAAATAAATAAATTACAATTAAAATATATAATGAAACCCTAATCGGACTCCATAAGGCGCTTGCCCTAAATCTCTATTCTTTTTTTTTTATCTCATACTCCCATTTCTAACTCATTCTCTATGCAGGTATGAGGGAGGCTAAGCGGCGGAAAAAAATATTTCTTGGAGCCTATAGGAGGATTGGTGCAGCCATCCACACCACATGATCTATAGATCAAATAGATGGACATATCTGGGATTTTTTTATTTTTTATTTTTTTATCAGACTCAGGAAGAAATACCTGCATTCCATTGTCTCATTGTTGTGTTTGGTCTGCATAACCCTCTCAAATCTTTAGCACTGTTCTTTTTTTTTTTATAGATCTGTAAGAAATGTACAGGATTCAACTACTGACATAAAACCCCTACTACCAACTATAGAATCTCCTCTCTTTTGTTTGTTGTGAACAGAGATGCAACTATTTGGGTTCTATTTAAATATATAAATCAGATCAAGGGGCAGTCGGCCTATATCTTTTCTCTGGTCTATTTTTTTTGTATTTTTCTCTTTTGCATATCACAGAGACTTGTTGATGCAATAGGTATATGAGATCTGCAGTTTATACTTTGATTTGTACCTCTGTAAAATGCAGCTGTGAGCTATAGATGGTGTTTATATTTTATAAACCAAATGTGGACCTCATTTTCCTTCTAGATGCATGAGGTTTCATATTAAATGTGAATATTTTATTTGTTCTGATATATGTTTACTGAGGGTATAATATTTAGAATATCATTTATATTATATATATATATATATAAACCAATATTTTCTTTATTTAATTTAGCAGGATACCCTTAATCCCTTCTCATGTTTCCCAAAATGGATTTAATTTTACTATTCTTTCTCTATAATAGATAGTTACCCATTTCTTCAAATCAATATAAATCAATCTATTTCTCAAGCTTTCATTAAACTGTCACTTTCTTTTCTTTTATTTATAACAAGAAGACTACACGAGATCTCTTATAAAAACTTGCAATACCATACACAAAGATTATAACCTTTACATTTATAAATGAATAAAAACAGCTTTCATTATTTACATACAAGAGAAACCCAAATAACTAATACAATATTTCTTTCATTTTCCAAAAACAAATCTTTTTTTTTTAGTGCATATTTCATAGAGTACATTTTCTTCTATTTAACATTTAGACTACCTTATGTATTTTCTTTTCTTTTTACCATAAAATAGTCAAATTAGGCTTCATTGTAAAAGTCAAATTAGGCTTCATAGACAAACTTGCAACATCATTGTAAGAGCCTATTTTTTAATATAGGTTCGTTAACCTTTTTTTCCAATATAAAAATACTACACTTTCTTTCCAAATAAAACTATAAGATCCCATCATTACTATTAAAAATAACACCAAATTTCATTCATTTTATCAACAAATATCAAGTAGAAACAAAAATATACTCCTTTTCTTTTTTCTCTAAAATTCATAAAAAGAAGATCCATTCCAATGAAAAGGGATTTCTCTTTTTATTCTTCCATCTTAAAAAATACACTAACCTTTAATATTACAATAATACTTAGAAATAAACTAATTAACAAACCATTGTATAAGGGCTTGCTCTCCACCCTACCGAAATGGCATCATGGAGCCACGTGGGCTCTAGCCATACCCACGAGCAAGGAATTCTTTAAGATCCATGATGATAAATGGAGTCTCTTCTCATTTTTCCTAAAGGCTAAAATGAGCATAGCACTAATTTAAAGCATCTAGGTTCACTGCTTCATATTTTCAACTATAATACATTCACCATGTCAGATCTTTACAACCAATAAACAAAGGTAAATGAAAATAGGAAGAACTTATCTCTTTTCTTTAGGTGAAGGGATTGAGCTCTTTGATCCATATTTCCTCTCCAGGCCATGCTTTCTTGATCACTATCCTCCAAAAAAATTGGTTTCTCTCCTCTCATTCTTTCTAACATCTCCACTCAAGTTCTCCAAGAGGAGAAGTGGGCAATGCCCAAATCTTCCATCCTCTTGAGGTATATAGGAATCCTCCAAACCTACACTCTTTCCCACAAGTGCTCACACATGTGTGAGTCTTGTGCCAATTCCAAGAACTTTTTGGGGAGTGGGAAGTTGAGAGTGACAAGTCACTCTTCCCAAGCCCCAACACTTTTTGAATTCGTCACATTCATGAATGTGGACTTTTGAGGGGTCTTTTCACACTCCAAGGACAAGCTCACATGTCAAAAAGGTTCCAAACCCATAGGTATAGGTCCTAGGGGTCTATTCTTGCTCAAAAACCAAGGAAAATGACTCAATAATCCCTTTTTAAAACTCACAAAAGAATCCATACGAATTTTGATCCTGACCAAGGGTTCCAACCCCAACCAAACTCACATCACATGTCCTACAATTGGATTCTACTCAAACATAATCACCCAATCAATAATAAGACCTCAAACCCTTCTAAGTCAAATAGGGATACACTTAGAACTTCCCAAAGATGTATATGATTTGATTCCAATATTTATCCATCCTCCTATTTGCATATTTGATTCCTTAGCCCTCCAATACATTAACTCTACTTTCTTCTAGGTCTCGGATGGAGTTAAATTTATATCCTCAACAAGAAGTCTTTTGATTTGCACTTGATGGTTATCCCTTCTCATGCTAGCACCATTATCTTCTTGACCTTTAATGTTAATCCCACATCGACTCATTTAATTTCCTACACAACATAATTAAGCACAGTTAGACATATTAATAAACCACATTAATTGTGAATCAAATCTTTGTAACTTTATTCATGAATCATTTACATAGCTAATTACTCTTCCAATGTAATACGACACAACAATTATCTTATTTCAAATTCATCTTATAATTTTGAATCTCATACAATAATTCACATGCACATACATATTCATTAAGTAAAATAACAATGATATAACATAAAGTAAAAATAAACTATAAGGTTACTGTTAGACAATCATCTTCATATCGCTTGCAATATATCTAACCATCTATTTATGAGGAATATATAACAATTTAACGTTGTATTAGTCACATGCAAAGAGAGGTATTACAATATTACTTATTTGCAACAAGTTCCCAAAGCTTGTATCCTTTCACACGATAACTATATCTGATCAAGATACATTTCATAGCCTTGCTCTCCAAAAAATTTCACTTCTCCTTTGGAACATGTGCATATGCCTCACAACCAAAAACTCTAAGATTTCTTAATGAAGGCTTGTGACCTAACCATGCCTCAATAGGCATCTTATCAACAAGAGTTGATGTAAGAGACTTTTTAATTAGTAAATAGGAAGTGGCAACAGCTTCAGACCAAAACCTTTATTCAAGACCAACACCACTCAACATACTCCTAGCCTTCTCCATTAGTGTCCTATTTATTCTTTCTACAACTTCATTTTGTTGTGGAGAATACAGAGTTATCTTTTTTCTATGAATACCACAATCTTTATAGAATCTATCAAAATCATTAGAGAAAAATTCACCATTGTTATTAGTCCTCAAACATTTTATTTTCTTTCCATTTTGTAACTCAACGATTGCTTTAAATTCTTTAAATCTACTGAAAACTTCATATTTACTCTTTAGAAAATATACCCATGTCCTAATATAATCATCAATAAATGAAGCATAATATGTAGATTTACCAATCAAAGGAACATCTAAAGTACCAAACACATCATAATGAATAAGATCCTATACACCATAGGATTTATGAGAACTTGAGTAAAATTGAACATGATTTTTTTTTCCATAAATGCAATGCTCACAAAAATTGAATTCAAGGTTACAATCAAAAAAACCTTCAACAAGGCTTTTATTTTTCAAGTTCCTTAGACCCTTTTCTCCAATGTGTCCAAGTCTTTGGTGCCATAACATATTTTTCTCTATAGGTAACTTTATCTCAGAAGAAAGAGCACCCTTGGGTACCCAAAAGCCATGACCATCTGTTGAAGGTAAAACCATCACTTCTTCCACAGACTTGATATTCATAGAAGTACCATTGCACTCAATAGTACATGCATCTAGCTTATACAATGTTCCATATCTAACACCTCTAGCAATCACCATAGCACCTCTAACCACCTTGTAACCTGCGTCAAAAAATACTACCTACACACCTGCATCTATTAGTTTGCTTACAGAGAACAGATTTTGTGATAATCTAGGGATATGCAACACACCATTAATCCTTTTTATTCTACCATTAGGAAACCTTATTTTAACTTTACCACAAACAACAATGTTTAAATGAGAATCATCACCCAAGTACACCTTACCTCCATCAAATTCTTCATATTTAGAAAATTAATCTTTGTTAAAAGTCATATGGAAAGATGCACCTGAGTCAATTAACCATGCATCATTACCTGCATGAGAACACCAAAGCTGCAATAAATGTGTCGCCATCTTCCTTATTGGACTTAGAATCATAATCAAATTTCTTCTTTTTCTTCTTCTTTTTCTTCTTCTTGTCTTCTTTGCATTCCTTGTGAACATGTCCAAGCTTATCGTAGTTCTAGCAAATAACTTTGGACTTTCTAGGAGATTTAGATCTCCCCCTAGACTTTTATTTTTCACTCTTCTCATTTATCTTTCCTTTTTCATTAGTTATTCCACAGACATTCAAGGCCTCCTTGGTAGTGATGGATACCTTCCTCCTCATCTCTTCAGAAAGAAAAGAACCCAACACATCTTCAGTCTTCAAAATTGCAGAAGTACTCCCAGTAGCCATAACAAGAGAATCCTATGAATTAGACAAAGAACAAAGAAAGACCTGACATTTCTCCTCCCCATCCATTTTGACACCAATTGATGCCAATTGATCCACTAGTCTATTGAATGCTTCTAGGTGTTTTTTGATTCATCCACCCTCTTCCATTCTCAAGGAATACAACTTCTTCCTCAATAAAATCTTGTTCACTAAATATTTAGCTTGATACATCTCACCAAGTTTCTTCCATTGTTTATGTGTAGAGGTCTCTTTATGGACATTAATTAAAATAGTATACCAAGCACAATCTTATTAGACCCTCAGCTTTATGGTCCATAACATCATATTGAACAGGTTGAGTAGGATCTATAGGCCTTGAAACATTCTCATCAATAGAATCACATATATCTCAATCTATTAACAAATCCTCCATCTTCAGCTTCCACATTTCAAAATTAGTTCTTGAAAATTTATCGGCACCTCTATCCTCCCTAATGAACTTTCCATCTAAAAATTCTTGCAACAAGATCACAAAGTGTCTTCTACACAAACTCCCACTCAAATCTAGATTAGTTCAAAAAACCCAACAACCCAAAATTGAAACCAAAGGTAATCAAGCTCCGATACCATTGTAAGGAAGCTAAGGTAGTGGGACAACTTCTTACACTCATCTTGAGAGGAGAAAAATTTAAAAAAATTATAGATCCATAACAGTTACAAAAACTTAAACATAAATATCATGCATAGCACAACACAGTGATTTATGTGGGGAAAACCCTTTCGGGAGAAAAAACCCACACTCCAAAAGCCACCCAATATAGTATTCAAAAAATCACAAAGATTACAATATACTTGCAGAGAAAGCTTCTCACAGGAGTATCACCACCATAGATCAAGAGATAGTTCAACTACTATCAGACTCTCAAAATACATCACCATCTCTACCATAGTCATAATACAACACCCTCATAAAATAGGGTTACATTCTAGGGCAAGATAGGCCAACAAAATATCCACCATTAGATCTCAAACTTAATAATTAGGTATAGATTTACAACATTTGTATCATTTAAAAGATGTAGGTCAACCATTTTAGTAGTTTCCTAAAAAAGTTAACAAAAAATTATTTACATGCATGCCACTCCTCCCCCTTAATGCCATTGTCTATTACACCTATCAGTGTAACTAGGAAAAATATATCCTATAAAATAACCTTTTATATAATTGAAGGTTGTGACATATTTTCCCAACATGAATGTAGCTTCTCTTTTGTGTGTACCTTGAACTTCATTTATCATTTCATAGGTGATGGGAGATCCAAACTATTCTTCCATGGTAAGTTTTGTCAAATCTTTGGCTTCTTCAATAGTAGATACCTTTGAATCAAATCAGTGAGGGAGTGTTCTTAGAACTTTCTTTACAACCACTGAGTCAATTATATCTTCACCTAGTACTCTAATCCCAATGACTGCTTCATCCACCCAATGAAAATAGCTAGCAATGTTCTCCTCTTCATTCATCCTCAGATTCTCAAATAGTGTTCTATAAGATTTCCTTTTTTCCTTCTTCACACTCATTTCCTTCATATAGATTATTGAGCTTATCTCATAGCTCCTTGGTTGTCTTACATTGCACCACCATAAAAAACCTATAATTTTTTAAGCTACTCAAGATAGCATTATTTTATTTGGCATTGTTCCCATGGGCCTTCTTTGCATCAAAATTTGTAATAGGATGAGTAGGTTCAATATAATAATCCTTTGGAACTCTCCAAACATCATACCCTAGTGAAGTAAGGTAGGCTTTGATTATCACACTCCAAAAGGCTTATTTTCTTCCATCAAGCAGTGGTACTTCAAAGAATGGCTCTTTTCTGAGCCATGTGTTATAAACCAAGATCTACCTTAAGTTGTTATAGTGCACCAAGGAACTTGAATCTGATAATCATTGTTAGATCAAAATGATATACTGAGAGGGGGGAGAATCAATATATCATTTTTTTCTTACACTTATCTCTTCTATTTTCATTTTTTGTACCACCATTGGACTAATCCACTCTATATCTTTGATAGGTTTAATGATCCCTATTGTTAGCATTCTATCTAGTTTTATTTTGGCCTTCTTCTTTGTATTGGGATTGAGCCTATAGTGTCATTTTTTTGTAGGTTTTCTCCCTCCTTAAGTTGTATATGCATCACCCCAACTTCTTCTTTGATTCCCTTAAGGTTAGTGAATGTTTAAGGAAATAGATCTTCATACTTGAAAAATATTTCAATTATTTTCAAAAATACTTGTTCATCCCAATAATCTCATATTTTTATTTAGTGGTGGCTATATTATCTTCTCCTATCCTCAAAGGTTGATTGTAATATTCCCCCATGGATTTTTAATCATATGTATTTATACTTCCCCTTTAGTTGCAAATTTCTAATTTTGGTTCTTTTTCTCCATCATAATGTGTTTCATACCATATTTTTCCTAGGATTTGGGTCTCCTCCATCCACTCAATTATAACTTCCAAACGCCTTCTATTTTTTGGTGGTGTTGAGTGTGTTCATGTATCTTAATGTTGTTTTCCTCTATTAGTTTAAATATGATCTCCTTCATCCATAATTTAGTGTGGTATGAATTTCTTCATTGTCATGATCAAGAAAATTCATGAATACTCTTGTTTGATTTCTTCCTAGTCCTTATCTATTTCTCTTCTCTCTTGGTTTTTGTACTAGGTTTGGACCACTAGTGTCAAAGTCTAATTAAAAAAAATTATGTATTTTTGAGTATAATACTCTCTTCTTCCCTTACATGTTGTTATGCATATGACCAAACGGTCCTCAGATGAAAGAGATCCTTGATATTTTAAAATAATACTATATTCTCCTTCTATGGATAATTTCCTTGTTCAAATAAATATTTTGAATACATCCCACCAAGAAATGTTGTCCTGATGTGCCTTCCATGAGAATGTAACATTACACACTAGTGTGTCTTGTAATGTGGCAATTCATAAGTCTTCTTTATCAAAGGTTCTCTCCATTTCTTCTATGTACTCATTGAGATATGCAACACCTAAATACTAGGGTAGCTTAATGTGAGATATACCTCTTGAAATATGATTTATGCCTAGTAATTTTTGGGAAATAGGGTTGGAGGTATCTTCTATTTCATTATTTGGATTTTATAGTATATTTTCTACTTCTATGATAATTTGCATTGTATTTTTGTGGTGCCTATGTATCATATATATCTTCCTAAATCCATTGATTCTTTGAATCTCAATTCTAGTTCTTCTATCATCCTTTTGGTAAGAACTTCCTCACTATCAGTGCTATAATTTTCACTTTATATTTATATGTCTCCTTCTAAGTTGAGTTCTAACAATTCATGATCTAGAAGTTTAGATATGGAATATATAAATGTGGTGTCTTCTTCTTGATCTTCTTGTTGATATACTTCCTCTATGTATGATTTATCTCCTTCTATGTTTCTCAAATGATGGATTACTACTGAGGTTGTGATCACTCTACAAGCATCCCTTTTATCTTTTCCATACTAGTCTTTCCAATAGAGGTTGGAGCATTAAAAATATTTTTTACAATAATACTATTTTTTTTCTATTTTTTTGTGAGACGAGTATTCAATTTTTTAAATAATGGTCTCATTTTGTAAATCTTAAGTAATTGAATAAAAATTCAACATTTTTTGGTTAATGTCTTATCAAAAAAGTATTCATTGAATGTTTTAGTAGCCCACAAACAAACCTTTCATTGTGACCTTTTCCATTCAAGATTATCTATTATGTTCTCATCTTTTTCAAGCAACCATTTAGGGGTTCCCATGTAATTAAGTGTTACATAAGGTTCATTTTCAACATTTTCAATGTTATCAATATTTTCATTTTCAAGTTCAATGTTATTGACTTTTTCATTCTCATTATTTTCAATATTTTCAACATTTTCAATAACAATTTCATTTTCAACAAAATTTTCATTTTCAATAAAAATTTCATTTTCAACAACATTTTCATATTCAATAACATTTTCATTCTCAATTTTTTTCACATTTCATTTTCAATTTCAATTTTTTCATTTTCAATTCCAATATGATGTTCAATATTTTCAATTTCTATTTCATCTTGACTTGAATTAACATTTAACGGTGCAGAAGAAGCTTCAATTTGAATATTTTTCATACCTTTCTTTCTTTTCCTATGACTTTCTCTATCTTTTGCTCTATATGCTTTAATTTGATCTACTATTAGTTTCCTTTTACTTTTTCTCTTATGATGATTGTTGCTCCCCATTGCACAAACAAAAATACACACACAAATGATCGTAATTATAAAAAAAGTGTAAGTGAATATTCCAAAAGTAGAATTTTGTCTAATACATATAGTAATCATGAGAATTTTGTGACAAAAAGAATATAGGGACTATTGAAATACTCAAAATAGTCCCATTTTTGTTTTTTATATTACTTACCAAACAGATATCTATCATGTCTTGCATGAGCAGTTGCGGCCTTATAACCTATAGCAAACGAAACAGATATCCATTTACTTTATTGGTAAGAATTATTATATGTTATAATATATATACTTATTATACATTCATATACTATATTAATTTATTAAATATATTTATATAATATATACTATATATATTAATATAATATTAATATATATTAATATTATATTAATATATAATATATATTAATTTAATATTACATTATTATATAATATATATTATATATTAATATATATTGCTACTCGTGCAAGTCTATCATTATAACCTATAACAAAAAAAATGGATATATATATATATTTGTTATATATATATATATATATATATTATATATCAATATATAT
>VDFB02000013.1:143540228-143560064 GCA_007258455.2 Sequoia sempervirens
CATTTAATCATTAATTAGACTATTAGACTATGCAAGACATTTAATAAACTTTAAACTTGAAATTAAATAAACACTCGAAGGGGAACTGACCAAGTTAAAACAACTGACCCCAACGACAAACCAACAACATGCTATGACTAGGGTGACGACCTGGTTCGGAAAACCTAGCTACTATCTCCCAATTAATTTCCTTGGTCAATGGACACGCTCGGACCTCGAACAGGTGGAGTCGATGTCGGTACCCGCCAACTTGCAACAAAGGCATGTCGAACGTGCATATATACATAATATGATCAAACACACCGTGAAGAGGAAATCTCATAATTAGGGCACTCGCAAGCGAGTGATACAACCCCGTCCCCTTCACCAATACAATATCACTAACTGACAAAGCTAACATTATTAACATAATCAAAGCATAAAGCATCATTAATTCACATGTTAACATGATCGAAGCATAACATAGGAAAACATTGCCTGATTAACAGAGCACAAAAGGGAGGGGTGTTACATGAATCCTGGATGAGACTCAAATTTCTTGATGAATTAGGGAGATAGAGACACTATTTCTTCAACAATTTTATCTGACTGCTGTGCCAATTTTTTCAATTTCACGTCTTCAACTCGTGTTCGACTCTGTTGCTGATAAGTACAGAATATTATCATCTGAAGCGAAAGGCAAAGCAACTAGCATTTCTGTAGCAACAGTTAGAAGAAGCAACCAATATTTGTTGTAGTTACAGCTTGAACATCCAGTGAAATAGAGAAGCATATTTTTGATATTTTCTGAGCAGAAAGAGCAACAGTTTTGTGTATTGGTTTCATATATTTCATGATCTATGAATGTAATGAAATTTGTGTATTTTGAAATGTAAATATTTGCAGCTCATCTTTGTTTTGCTCTCTGTTCTGCTATGTTTTATTTCTCTACTCCTCTGTCTTTTCCTTCACTATTATTAAAGAAAAATTAATTTCTTTTAACTTAAATAAATGAACTTTCATCTTTAAAAACATTATTGAGCATAAATCTAATACAAATTTATGTAGTACTTTGGTATAGCTAATTACTCGAGTGAATGCTTCCTTTGGGTGGTAATCCATGTTTAGCCCAAAAACGTTGTATAGGTTAATAATCCACATTCTTGCGAAAATTAAATTCTGTTTGAAATTTTTTTAATATTCAATCTCGATCACTTTTTGACTATCTACAGAAGGGGTTTGTCGTTTGTAATTAGTTGGAAGTCGATATATAATATTGTTTACTATAAGATGTCGTTATTGTTATTGATCATGGTAAATTTTGAGATGACACCCACTGACAGTAAACATTGTAACGTCTCGTCCATACACATCTGACTCAATTAAATTAATATTTAATTTAATAAAGCTTCTGAATTCTATCTATAAAATAAGAATACTTTACAGTTTTGAAAGTATTTTAGCATTTTAATTAGATTCGTTAGGATATTTTGTCTCTCAATTCCATAGTGTTCTACTTAATTACTCTAAGGACAGCCACTGAAAAGACTCAATCGGCTGTAGCAATGAGAACCAGAGAAGGTGAATTCGAGTAAGGAGGACACAATCCCCATTCTTTTCTGTGAATATTGAAAGTTTAATGAATAAATACATGAAATTTTTACAGTCCATTAAGATAGAGTTTGTAGTTTTGTGGATTAAACTATTTATTTATTATTTTTTTACTTTTGTAGATTAAACTGTTTATTTTTCTTGTTTATCATTTTGATGATAGATCATATAATGTGATAATAGATCATATAATGTTATAGGAACCTTCGATGAAAAATAATTGTTCGCGCAGAAACTACAAACTCTACTATAATAAATAGTTGATATCTTTTATTGAAAAGTACCAACACCTTTGTTTTCATTAAATAGTAAATATTGAATACTATATTCCAAAATCATCCAGAATACAATTCCACCTTCATTCGTTTATAAAATCAGTTCTTTGCAATCATCAGAATTGAATCCTTGATGATTTCTTTGTGAAAATTGCCTGGAAAGACTCAAATTCCTTATCAGAGAGGGAGATAGATGCACTTTTTCTATAACCATTGTATCTTTCTGCTCTGTCAATTCTTTCAATTTCAAGTCTGCAACTCGTATTCGACTCTTTTGCTGATAAGTACAGAATATTATCATCTGAAGCGAAGCAAGCGGTATTCCAAAGAAATTTGGAACCTGGGTGAATCATAAATTACAAAACAAATGAAATAAGCTCAGTAAAAGAGATTTTACTTGCAGAGACTATAAGTTTCAAATATATCTTAACATATTGTTATTAGAATTCAACTGTGTTGTTTTTCGAGTCAAACTAATTAATCTATGTTTAGTGAGTAGTGGTTCACAAGAATCCATCTCTCACTTAACACTCATTACATTTAAGTGATGTTCACAGAGGTGAAACATTAGACTTTCTCGAAAAGAAGTTTGACTCCCAAAACTACACAATTTAATTCTGATAACAATATCATAATTTCATATGCTACAGAAAAATACCTCCTACTTATATTATTACCATGATAAGAATATCTTTGCTCAAAGCACCATACACCAACCACAACACGCTGCCGAAGAAAGCAAACATTGAGAAGTAGAAGGACATGCACTCCACACTCTTGGTCCGAACCACAGTTCTCTATGTCACAAAATATGTATCAGTAGTAATGTTGAAATGTTTACATATAAGAGCTGAGTGTAATGAAAGTGAGAGAGTTTACTTACAATATCTGAGAGTGGAGAACCATAGAGAATGATAGAGGCGACCATTCCAGTAGTTCCTACAAGCACTTTCTTATGGCCTCCTTCCACTACCCACATGGAAGTTGCTGCAGTGCTGGCAAACACCATCAGCACTCCACCCACCATCAGACCCATTCTTCTCTGCCATGCAATTCATCCCTCATCAATTGGCGGCCTCCAAAGCCAAGTGATATTTTAGGGACTAATATGGAGAAGTAGATAATACGGTACCTTGGATTTGGGTGGAGCAAAGCGGAGATATATGGCGCAGAAGCAAAACTGAAGGAGGAGGCCAAAAGCATTGGTACCCATTACAAGACCGTTATCCCATCCATTGCTGATGAGAGGGGAACCATACAAGGTGTAGATAAAACAGTTAAAGAGGCCTATTGCATAGGGCATCCCTGACATCTCTCCCGTTGTCTTCTTCTTAAACACTCTCCAGAAGTTACTTCTGCTCATAAATTGACGTAATATGAAGTTAGCAATATTTAACTAGAAAAATTGAACTGTCTAATGTTCCCTTCAACAATAATGTTTCCCTAGGTGTACTTACATAGGTGCTCCATACATAAGCAAAGCAAATGTGCTTCCTGAATCACAGACACAAAACCACAACAATCCGGGCAATATTCAGTACAAGTATAGCAAACTTTGAATGTTGTCTGTGAGGATAAACTTTAAAACCAGAATAATGTAAAATACAATGTAATGACCTAAAATGCCCGCTCCATAACGTATGAATTTATTCATTATTGTCTCTCTTAATAAGAAGAGAGATTTAAACAATGAATACGTTGTAAGCTGAACCACAGCTTAGAAGTTGTAGGTTGGTCTGTCCACGAATGCTGAATACTTATAGCCGTGTGTTGAACCTAGGCCCACTTGTGCTTGCGACTTAAAAGGCTTGTAGTAGAAGGCTCTAGATTTTTTATATAAAACAAAATTATTAAAGAAAGTAAGAAGTTATAAAAAAAACCAGTTAAATTTTCTTAAAAAATATTGTCTAGAAGTTTCAGGAAATTAAAAAAATTTAAAATGTTTAAAATGTCTTTAGCTTATTATAGATTTTGTAAATTAAAAGTTATTATGTATGGATTGTAGAAGATATATTTAGTTGAAAAATTAGTTTTTATTTAGGTGTATATGTATGTATATAAAATATATGTTGTTTGTTGTTAATGTTTTAAAAGAATGTATTAGATTTGGATTCTTAGTATTTAACAAGTGTAAAATATATTTTGTTTGTTATTAATGTTTTAAAAGAATGTATTAGATTTGGGTTCTTATTATTTAACAAGTGTCATGTAGTAGCAAGTACTTGTCTTTATAGTATTGTAATTAAAGTTTTGTAGGGTTGAAAAAAAATAAATGTAAGTTTTTTTTTAATTATAATATTTTAGTTTTGTTAATTATTTTTTTGCATGTCTATATTGTAGGATACTACATGCTCATATTCTAGCTTAATGGAAAAATATGGTAGCTTCATGATGAGGTTTTTATAATTATAATTATTTAATGTATTATAAGAAGTTAAAACATAAACATGCAATTATATTATTTTTAATAATTTAACTTAGACTTATAAAAAATATCAATAAATGTCAATTTTATTATATTGAAGTACATAATTTTATTATTTTGTTTATCAAATAGTATAATAATTTATTATTTTATTTATCAAAATGCATAGTAAAAAAAAAAATTCAATAAAATAAAATAAATAAATAAATGACAATGTAAATTAATAAAAATAGTTTTAAAGTAAAATAAATATAATAATCTTATTATAAATATAAATTATATTGATTTTATAATAGTATATTTAAGATTTATAAAATAATATTTAAATGATTTTATAAATAAATTCATGAATTATCATTAAAATAATTTTATTATAAAAAATTATAATTTTTATTTTTTTTAAATTTTTATATTAATAAAAACATAAATACTTCCTAAAGATATATTTTTACAAAGAGAAAAATAATATCAGTAATATATTAATAAAAAAATCAAAACTCAAATCGAAAATGAAACATATTAGATTTTTTACATAATCATTATATAAGAAGTAACACATTAATATTAAATAAATCTTCCAATAAAATAAAATAAATAATGAAATGACAATGTAAATTAATAAAAATAGTTTTAAAGTAAAATAAATATATTAATATTATAATGAATATAAATGATATAAATTTTATAATTGTATATTTAAGATTTATAAAATAATATTATTTAAAAATATTATAAAACATTTAATAAATTATTGTCCCCTCGATCTTGGTTGGCTTAAGCTCAATTTTGATAGCTTGGCCAGAGGGAACTCGGTTCAGGTAGGTGGGGGTGGCATAATTAGAGACCATTATGGGAAGCTAATTTTGGCCTATGTTGTCAACCCAGGCTTACAAACTTCTAATTTTACAAAGGTGGCAACTACTTATCATGGGATTTGTATTGCTAGAAATGATGGAGTGGCCAACCTGGCAATCAAAGGTGACTCTAGAAATACTATATCATGTTGTTGAATGTGAAGGAAAACCCTTGTATGTCCCTTAGGGATCTCATCCTCTTAGCACAAAATGTCATAATGAACTTTGGTATGTGCAAATTTTCTCATGTGTTCAGAGTTGGCAATAAAGTTGTTGATGTGCTTACAAATCCAGGAGCATTCATGCCAAAAAATATTATTTGGGATGGTATTTGATTAATCTCAGAGTATGTGTGAGATATTTTATCAAATGATGAAAAAGTACTTTAATATCAAGTTCGAGCTGAACTTTTCATCAGCTCAAATTGACAATTGACATGGATTGTATTTAAGGCAATCTTTTAATCCCACCCAATCTTTTCATAAGTTACCTCTACCTCTACTCATTTATTTTTCTAGGTGTTTCTACATATTTTTTAGTGTTGCTTTCTCTGAGGTGAATGTAGTTATAGGTGATGACCTTGTTTAGGAAGAGCCTCCCTCCTGCAAGGTCTTAAATAATGATAAGGATGTACGGACTATCCTTGAAAGGGGAAAGTTAGCTAGTTATATTGAAGGAATGTTGGGGCACAATCCTAATATTTCCATGGAATTTACTAATTCCTAGAAAAATGGCACAGTTACTATTGGGGAGTACTCCCTCTTCATTAATATAAAGCTTATTACCAAAGTTATCAGCCTCCCATTGGAAGGGACCTATCTTCCTAGGAAGGCAAAACACCATTATCAAAAGGAAATAGAACTTGATTTTTGAAGAAAGGGGAAAAGGTCAATCAGTTGTAGAATTGGTTTAACAAAGATGACCTCCTGGGGGTAGGTAGGTTTAAGCATTTTCATGCCCATTGGTGCAGGTGCACCAAGTTCATGTCAAAGAACATAGAAGGTCCATAGTTCAAGAGTTTGGTGAAATTGGGTCATTTCAATGAAATAAGGCCATTTTAAGGCCATTTTAGTGTTTTAGGAGTCATTTTGTGTCATTTAGATGATTAGGGAGTTTTTAGTGCAGTAAAGTGTTAAAATGGAAAAGTTGACAAATTTGTAAGTTGCAAAATTGCAACAAATTTGAATGTTAACAGTTACTTTTTGGAAAGATGGTGGTTGGAGTCGGTTGTGGAAGTTCAATTTAGTGTTTTGTGTTTAAAAGGTCTCACATGTTTGAGGTTGAGGTTGGAGAGTCTATATTTGAAAGAAAATCAATAAAACCATATTGTTCTCTTTGTAAAATTTTGCATTTTACCATAAATATGATGTTTTCTTGAACTATACAGTTCCATAAAGGGTAGTTATGCTCTCTATTGGATGGAATCTAGTGGGTAGTAGGTCTGAAATTATCTTAGACTTGATTTGGAGTGATTTATTTGATTTTGTGCAATTTAGAAGCAAAATACTGAGGGTTGGCCTGTATACCCTATCTTAAGGGTCTTGAGTGCGCATTAAAATATCATAATAATCCTTTCGCCCATTGTAATATTTTGTAACTCAGTGGAAAGGATTAGTTAGAGTTATAAAAAATGTGTACAAATTTTTATGTACAGGGCCGATCTAAATGATGGTTTTGGATGATGCCCTAGATGGCATTTTGTGTGTTTTTGAATGTAAAAGAGAGGTTA
This sequence comes from Sequoia sempervirens, assembly GCA_007258455.2. Taxonomy (NCBI): domain Eukaryota; kingdom Viridiplantae; phylum Streptophyta; class Pinopsida; order Cupressales; family Cupressaceae; genus Sequoia; species Sequoia sempervirens. The sequence continues at coordinate 143,547,102 of VDFB02000013.1, forward strand.
GAGAGTGGAAAAGTGAAAAATCCTTAAGGGAAGCAACTTTTTATGTGGGTGGCTTCAAAATAGTGGTTTACAAATTATATGAGGAAGGAAATTTCATTTTTTTCCTTTTCCCCAAACTCAATGGGTTTGGTTGAACTATATGGTTCGACCAAACCTCATCATAGGTTCGACTAAACCCACAAACCCTAAATAAAAATAATCATATTTAAATGGGTTCGGTCAAACATGGGTTCGACTGAAACCCCCTTAAATATGAAAAAAAATAAAAACATTCTCATTTTTGACTGTCATTTTCACTTTCTTTTTACCAGTTGCTTTCCCTAGTGCGTGCAGCGAACTGAGACTGTGACGGCGAGCAAAGTGACTTCTTCTCTCCGACGAACGCAAAATCAACTTCATCTCTCCAAAATTCATCAACCCGACTTGCATATCGAGCACCAGGTATGTGAAATTTGAATTTTGTAGAGTTCAAAATGGATTTATTTGTTAAATTTTGAAACCCTAAATGCAAATTTTTTCAATTTTTTTTTCAAATTTTTTGAATTCAAATTGCATTTGTTTGAAATTTTTTAAAGCGTTTTCAACATACACTATTTTGCTTCCCCATTTTGCATACATTTTTATGTCCTATGTGTAAATGAAATATGCCTTCCCATTTCAGCAATCAAAGCTATGGATAGCCTACTCCTAAATGGAAAGACCAAGTGAAACATATATAAGAACTTAATAGCATATGGAAACAAACAATATAAATTTATGAAGTTCAAATAGAACCACAAATTGTATCATTTGTAACATTAAAAATGTCCATCTCTACACATTTTTTGTGGTAGGTAGGTATTGCACAATAAGATAGAGGATGTAAACTAATTAAGACTTGGATACTAGTATTTTGAAAGGAATTTGAGGTGTGGAAACACTTCCCATATTAACCTATCAATAGATAAATATGCAAAATAGATTTAATTTTAGTTACAAGAAAAATGTATAAATTATAAATTTATAACATAATTATGTACATGGGAAAATCCTCTTGGAAGAAAAATCCCACAACCAAAAACCTAAACCAATTATATTATTTGATAATAATATCATTTACAATAAAATATTCATGTGCATACCCTTATAGTAGTATCATCAACATGTGAATATGGAGTAATTTCTAGTAGCATGATGATACCTACAAAATCATTATGCTTTCTCCATCTCAAGCACCCATAAATAGGAAAAATTTAAACCATAAACCAAGTGTGGTTTACCAAAACCATGAGCCAAAATAATGACCTAAAAATGGCACCAAATTTGGCACAAATTCCAACACCATATTCCTTGACTTGGTTTATAGGATGTATTTAGCAAATGCTTTACATCTTGTCAAAAAAATTCAAATCCTCCTCCTCATAACCGACACTCCATTTTTGACATATTCAAACCCATTATTTAAGATGATCTTGATGATTTTCATAATTCTAATCAATATTCTAGTGTAACCCCCCTTTTTTATTCTCTTATGTGTCATATAACATTTCATAAGTAATTCCCATCTTACAATTTCATACAATTCTCTTACAACTTCTTAAATATATAAAAGGGACAACCCTAGTTCAATTAGGATTATTTAATTATTATCACCTACATCCATTCATTACATGTTATTAGTTTTTAGTTGCACACATTATTAGGAAATATGCATTGTCTAAGCAATTGGGGTATATTGCATGTTTGAGATTGTTTTCCTTGATCTTTTATCTAGTTAAATTAATATCCTTTAAAATCTTGTTTTATGGAGTATTCATCTTAACTCTAATATGGCTAGCAAATAAAATGATGATTGAATCATTTTTTGATATAATAGCTAATGACAACAATATAAAGAGCCACATTAAAGAAGATGAAAAATAATGATCAAGACTATGATTTAGATACATATGTTGCTAAACAAGATATTTTCCTAAATTGATAATTATGTTGATGCACCTCTCCACCCTAAATATCCTCACTCATTGGCTAGTAATTTATATAATGTATTAGGTGGCTATCCTTAGGGAATTAATACTATTCATAATATTACCACTCTAATGGATTTTAATAATGTTGTACCCTCTATGCATCCATCTACCCTTCATCCTCTTATAATGATTCCTCCTATCATACTATAGTTACCACTTCCATAGGATCCACCACCCATGTCCTACCGCCTTTCTCTCCACTAGTATTTTTCTTATCTCCCATCCTTTTATATATGTTCACACCATTGTTACTACTAGCACTATCCTATACAGATATGTTCTTCATACCATTCCTCCTTATCTTATGAAAATCTAACCTTATAGTGTAACTTCTCCTTCCATTACCATGTTATTACCTTTCTAGACCTTCCCCTCTTTATAAATTCTACTTTTTATCCTACACTACTCCTACCACTAATATATCCCTATACCTTGGATATACTATTGAAGAAATTTAATTGACTTTCAATATCGCAAAAATTAGACCCATATTTTTAAACATAAAATGTGTATAATAATTTAGCACAATCCATGCTTCCTAATTCAACTTCACTAATATCTATCGAATTAACTTAGGTTCATTACAATAAGATAATCATATAGCCATAATTAGTTGTCAAGATAATGGTAAAGTTTTCAATAGCCATATTTATCCTTCCACATGCCACCATTAGACATACACATAAGATTCATGAACATCCATACCTATGAGCATCCAAATACAATAAATATAACTATATATCATGCACATCATCAACATACACATAAAATATCACACCATCATCAACACAACTAATAGTTCCCATATCATATTATCTATGTTCTCATACAAATGTGTCTTCAAATACATCAAAGCACTCATGAGTAAATCCACTCTGTAGAGCATACACACAACTAAAAAGGTTCCCCTAAGGTATTTGTCTCCTATATCTATCCTCTTAGCCTATCCTTCTCTATGGATATGTTCCACTCATATCTACCACCCTGAGGTGATCCATGTCTCAATCCTTGTCAAGGTCACTCCTCCTCTCTACCTATATCCTTTCTCAATGGGCTAGATCTATCACTGCTACTCCCCAAAACACCTACATTTAAATATTAAAAAAATGTTTAATAAATCATACAACATTGATTAAAACTAACTAAACAATGAAAGCATGTTTAATATTATAACATATATAGATATATTAGATACTTTACCTTGGGGTATAGCCATCAATGTCAATCCTTGTTCATGCACTATGGCACATTTCTCCAAAGAACACCTACATTTATATAAAAGTGAATTTAAAAAAAAATATTTGATCAAACTTTGTTTATATATATGAATCTTTGAAATTTATTTAGTAAAGGTCTCATTTTGTACATCTTTAGTAATTGTATAAAAATTTGGAATTTTTTGGTTAATGTCTTATTGGAAAACCATTCATTGAAATTTTTTGAAGCCTATAACCGAATAGTTTGTGATGACCTCTTGCCTTCAAGAATTTGTATTATGCTCATCAATTTCAAACCATTTTGGGGTTCTTGAATGTTTTTAGATTTTAACAAACTCATTACAAAAAGATGGATTTTGAATTTCTTTTTCTTCTTCACAAAGGTTCTCTCTTCTTATGTAATTTGGAGACACATTGAGTTTCATTGGTTCATGTGAGCTATCAATTTAATCATTGTTATCAACAAGTCAATTATTGAGTGCAATTTCAATGTCATAGGGTTTATATCCACATTAGTCAAGAAATTGTTGATGTATTTCTTCTTCTTCTTCTTCTTCTATGATGCTACTCTTATCAATAGGTGTTCCATCAAATTTTACAATATTTTCACATTCATGTTCAACATTTTTATTTTCAATATTATTGTCACTTTCATTTTTTTAAACATTTCATTATATTGAACATTAAAATATCCAATTTAAATGTCATTTAAGGGTAAATAGGGACCTTCATCTTAACTTCAATAATTAACAGTAAAAGTATGCTGGTTCATATTGTATACCCACCTCCCAATGGTCTTGAATGGATGCATTTAGATGGAGAAAGATTTCAGGCTCATGGTACTTGTGGACCCCTCAAAGGCATGATATATAACACATGAACTTTATTTATGAAATTTGGTCTTTTGTTGTTGGCTTCTAGTATGAATGTTATCTATAATTGGTGGAATTCTTAGTTGAGACTCAATCTTCCATTGTTGGTTTCTAGTGTGATTATACAATATACTTTCATGGCTATTATTAATTTCTAATGTTAATTATTCAAAGAAGGTTTTGTTTCATAAGGAAGGGCCTATGTTGTTCACATATTCCAAGGCATGTTATTATCCACAATGCATGACACTTCTTCGTGCATCTCTACCAAGTTCTAAACAGATACAGATCTGCCATTTCCATGGAGGAGATTGATAATTTTGTACTGATGTATTCAACCAATGTGCTTTTGTAACATGTTGTAATTAGACAATTGGTCATTTGTACTAGGACCTCACTATTCTTTTTGATATTTTGTAAAATTTGTTACTCGGACTGCAACTGGGGGTTTTCTTGCTAGTTCTTTCCCACCAGTATGTTCGCCTGAACTAGCTATATGTAAAATATTATATATAAATAAAATTATAAGTGGTCTCCCACTTTTGCTTAAAAAAAAAGTTCTTGTAAATGTCCACATCTTTTTCCTTGACACAGTTGCTATTTCTTAAAATATTTCTTATGATTTTTCATAATGTTGACCAATCAATACTTTACTGTAAATATTCTATAGTCACGTGCTCTTAAATTTCATAAGAATATGTCATAATTGTAAGTTTTAGACAAAAAATATGATATGATATGGTGGAAAAAACCAAGATACAAGTTGGTTTAGTTCTCATAAACTCTCTAAAAAATAATTGAATTCCTACATCCTAACTAGAAATACCATGAGGGGTTTAGATCCCATTTTAGACAAAAAAATATTCTTATACTCATCACTAGTTCACTTGGACCAACTAAAGAGATGGTGAACTAAGGGAAACTTAGTTGTATTGATAGATTAAAACTTATTTATTTCTCTTTCCATTTTCCCCTCTCCACAAAACACCCTTATTTAAGTAGATTCTATTAAACCTATCTCACATATCACCTCCCAATTCTTTAAACTTTTCAAACTTCTTATTCCTCATACCTAATAATCTATCCTTCAAGCTCAACACTTCCCACCTCAATCAAATTGATCACCTTGCTTCCCTAATATCCCTTTAGTTGATGTTCCTAGACCTCATCAAAATGGTAAGTGGATACAATTGTGGAATGATGCAATTAAATCTATTGCACTACCTTACTATGATCTTACAATAATAATATGGCTAGAAAGAGATCTAGAATGGAAAAAGAATATGGATACAAATATAAGCTTTATTTTAACCTAATAACTTTTCTACAATGATTGGTTTGGTTGAAATAAAGAATTAGAAGATTTGAGCTTAATTGTGAGTGGGGATCTCAATTAAAGAGATAGGCTACATTGAATGAATGGATATATGGGGATACAATTATTTTTAGTTATCTCGAACATATTTACATTCTCGAGAGTGGATAATATCTATCGTTGATCAAGAGAGGTAGTTCCATGAAAAATCTAATGATATTAAATCCATTTTCCTCCAACATTACAAATGATTTTTAATTGATCTAGTTGAAGGAGATCCATGTCAAGATATAGTGAAAAATTATGGGCATAACAATTATATATTTTTTAACATATATAATATATATGGTTGGATTAGTGAGATATTTATAACAAGTATGCAATGAATTCAAACTTTATTATATTTGATTCTCAATAATTTAGTTTTAACGATTCAATTTATAGCTTTATGCAATCTATAAGTTTAAATAGTTTGATGGTATTTAAACTTTATACATATAAAAATATGATAAATGTCTAATTATTTTGCTTTCCAATCTATAATTTTTTGATGTTCTTGGCTATATAATTTAAGTTCATTTATGTTAACAACTATTAGATTAAATATTTTTATCCCCAATTATTTTCAAATAATTTTATACTAATCTTTGTATTCTTATTCTTTCTTTCATCATTTCATTTAAAATTTGAACTTGCTTTAAGGATGCTATGTTATAGATTATAGTTTCTCCCAATTCTTTTAGGTGGTAATGGGTATGAAAATATTATTGATGAGTAGATGAATTATTACAAGTTCTATTTTAGATTTTATTCCCTTTTATCTAGATATAATTATTTACCAAAGAGTCTCATTGCTCTTTTTAGATTATCTTTGTATATATATATATATCATGGAAAATCTGGGAATCATGTTCCTTGTGCCAGTTATTGTTGCAAATACTAGTAGTAATGAGATTAAAATTGAGAGATTCATTAGCATGGGGTGCAAACTCAGGGGATATATAAGTGACCATGCATGTTAATATTGCATAGTCTAGAAAATTAAAGATGAACTTGAGAGGACTAGTGCATATTCCCCGGATAGGTGGTACATTATTCTTTCCTTGTGTGGGAAGAAGTACATGAGTGATGTTCCTTAGAAACAAATGGGATAGTGTCACCAAAGGAAATGATAAAAGCCTTGTTTTCCTTTATCCAAAATGTGCATAAGGTTAGGGGATCTGTGAGGTCACTAGATGTGTCGATCATGCTATAGCCTCATTGATCTACCCATGATTTCTCGTAGCACATGGTCTATACCCAAACAATGACCAGATTCCATTATATTTTGTTGAGCAGTTGTATGCTGAGGTCCATTTGGGCCTCAAAGTTAACTACCTGGACATTCCACCATATGCTGGTCAGGGGCATGGTAGGATTGCTGATAGGCCCACCTATCATTGAGTAGATAGACCACCCCTAGTGTTTAGGGTATTGGCTAGTGACAGGTCTCCTGCTCTCACTTTAGCCCCCATAGCAAATGAGGTTGTTGTTGCTTCCCAAAAGGAAGCAATTGACATTGTAGGTGACATTGCGGCTGCCACCACTAGGATATCTGATGATCGTGTAGGTCAGTATTTAATGTCTAGACATTCCCGATCCACACCATTTTTAGCACAGTGGACCACCATGGATCCTTTTACAGTGGCCAACATCCCTACTCCTACACAGCTTGATGCACTTATAGAAGATATTTCTTGCATGACTTTGCATTGTTTGGCTGAGGACCTATTGGAGGAATATGCCCACATTGCATCAGACAATGGGATCAATATATAACATGTTAGAGAGCATTTGAGATGTAAAGGTTGTTCAGTTCTAGGATCCCATCACTCTCAGTCGAGCACTAGTGCGCATTAGGATCCACCTACAGTTCATACGACAGCTGCACAGACTATGGCTTTTACTAATATGTTGATTGGTTCTGGTTCATCATCACCGATGCCATCTCACCTTCATAGTCCTCTACATTCATCATTTATAGCATGACATGGGATAGATCAGATGGATGTAGATGTTGATTCGTCGCTTGATTGTTTGGTGGATATGGTGGAGGTGACTATTTCAGAGGACTTAGGTCATTCGATATCAGATGATGTGCATGTATGTGTGCAAGTGCATGTTTCAATTCTTTTTTCATTCCTTTTTAATTTCTTTTTAACTAGATATTCATGTAAGTTGATATATATGTGTATATATATTGTTATAGGTGGACATACCTCATATCACTCCTAGCTTTAGTCCAGATCGTGTGCATGATCGATGTGACTATGTGGATGAATCTGCTATCAGTGGACATGTGAATTTTACATTTGTATATAATCACACATGTATATGTACATGCAATATATTTATTTATGCATACATCTAGATTGATATTTAAAAATACAAGTTCATTTAAAAATAACTTTCATAAAATTTATTTAATATAAATTATATGTATTTAACACATCTTGTACACAATTTTATTTGTAGGGCTCAACACATCCATCAGAGCAGGACCGTTCTCATTCAGGATGGCCATTCATCTAGGGAGTAGACATTCATATTGGAGGCCATGCACTCTAGATTTATGATTTTTTTACATGTATTTGGATTATATGATGATCTTTAATGAGTATTTGATATTTATTAGACTCTAACACATTGCTTATATGATATACATACATTTCTTATTTTTGATCTTTTAGTATTGAGGTGATGATCTTTAAGGTACAGTACTTAATTTTATGATGATGTACATATATTTTCTTATATGATATATACATACATTTTCCTCTTTTCTTATAATATGTGTTATGTTTATATGTATTGAATCCCTTTACATGTATGTACATGTGTTTGCTTATGGTTTAAACATGTTTACACATAATATATGTATGCATTTGCTTTAAATATTCAATATACATACATGTTTTCTTATTTTATGATCTCTTACAACACACATTTCCTTATATTCAATATACATTTGATCTCTAGTAGAGATTTTAAGAATGAAATGCCACTTTATAATTAAGTTCATTCATGTTGATCTAATAAATATTTTTAAAAATGAAAGCTTAAGCAACATAGGCCATTGGAGATTGAGAACAAGATGCTAGTATTTTTGACAGAAGTAACTTGAAATTACAATTTCAAATATGGTACAAGAAAATTCAATTCCAAATTTATGTCGAGGCTTTATTGTATGTTTTTGACAAATGACTTGGAATTCAGTTCTTGAACATAATTAAGAAAATTTAATTCCAAATTATACTCTATTATACATTTTTAGACAGCTAACTTGAAATTCAGTTCAGAGTATGATTAAAGGAAGTTAGAGTTCCCATTCTACCTCCTAATATACATTTTGACACTTTAACAAAATTCTAAAATTACTAGATATGTTGTGCATACCTATGAATTAAATAACAACAAACTCCACAATAAAATAACTTGTTTGTTTACTACTTGATTCATTTAAACTAGGATCTAGTTGTTCCATGTACCTTGAATGAATTTTGATTCACTTGGAGGATTTTGGAGAAGTTTTTGCACATTTATCAAGGAAGTATATTGGGCTGTGACTTTTTCATTTTATCAATCAGGGAAAATTTGGAGGATAATTTAACTAAGTTGGTAGAGTTTGTTTAGAAGTCATCTTTATGTTGAAGAAATGGGACAACAAAGAAAAAGAAAAATCGTCTCAAGTATGAAGAGAAGAAAGAACAAAGTGACCAAAGGCTTGGAAATTGTCATAGAAAGAAACAAGGTACATGCTTGTTTCTTCTCTCTCTCACTCTCAAGTGTGTGTTTTAGGACTTTTACTTTGAAGGTTTCTAACCATCATTGCACTTGAATGACTATAAATGCTTTTAAATGTCCTCAAGTCATCTTGGTCATGCAAGTTGCAATGTTTATATGATCCTTGACTCCAATTCCTTAAGCCAATTCTTTTTGTTTCAATATTTGTGTTTTGTGTCTTTGGTCTTTTATTTTCATCACTTCAATGTTCTCAAATTGTTTTTATGTTTTATGCTCTAGGGATTCCTCAAGCAACAGTCGAGCCAAATCTAGATATTGGATCAAACAAATCCATTGACAAACAGATGGACCTTGAAGTTAGGGAGGAGACCCAAGTTCAGACAATGCTTGTTGGAGAGGTCAAGATCCTTCACTTATACTTGAGTATGAGGATGAGCATATATAAAACTAACACAAAATTCTCTCACTTATAGCTCATCAAGTTTTAAATAGTTTGCTTTCTGCATACATAAAATTCCTTATATTTAACATCATCTCTCACTTTTGTTTTGCAAAATATTTTTTGTGACACATGTGTAGGAAAGGGAGCTCAACAAGTAGAAAATTTTCATGCTCAAGTCGAGCCAAATCTAGACATTGGGTCAAATGAATTTGCTCAAGAATGCATGGTCCTTGAAGATAGGGAGGAGGTACAAGTTCAAACAATGCATGTTGGAGAGGGGTCGGGATCACTTCCTCCTACTGGTATGGATGAGCATATAAAACTAGTTGAGAAGGTCCACGAGAAACAAATTTCTCATAGAAATTTAGATCATTTACTTGAAATGGATATGGATAAAACTAAAATATTATGCCAACTAGCCTTATAATAAGAGAAAGAGGTCAATGACTAAATCTGTAAATGTAATGATCAATCATCATTTCAATCATCTTGATACACTTGAAAAAACCCAATTGTTATCATGTTTACTTCTTCGTGATGAGCTCAAAAAGTCATTACAATTGTTGGGTGTTCATTCAACATTAAATAAGAAGAAACACATGGGATTACAAAAGGATATTGTTCAAAATGTTAAAAAGGGTTTAGATTCCATTGGGAAAGGATCTCGATCAGTGGATAGAAGACCCTCTAAAGAAAATTGATGTTGACTTCTCTGTGTATCAAGATATATATAAAGAAAAAGAAAAATATCTACACTTTCCATTTGGAATTGGTTATAGTAGACCACATTGATAAAATATATGAGAAAAAGAAAGTTTTTGGATGAGAGTTTAGAAGGCAATTGGGCAATTATGTGTAGGGCTCCCCGTTCTGACAGGATTGAAGATGTTGTTAGGAACTTGGTCTTAGGTTTTTGGCATGATCAGACTCATCCATCATCAAATACTAGAGATGTTATGAGACATAGGATTGGACCTAGTATTTATGAAAATCATATCAAACATTGGCTAGACATAACCCAATTTGAGATGTATATGAACTTTTATAATGCATATCCTCATATAAAGATTGGGAAAACAATGTTTCAAAGGTTAAAGCCATATTATGTGAAGATAAACAAGTTTTTTGAAACTTGTTGTCGTTATCATATTGAATTTTATCTCTACTATCAGGTGTTTCGAAAGATGAGAGAAGAAAGATGTGGGTTTTAAAATGCACCTCTAAATAAGGCAGTTTGTTCCTTAAAGTCCTATATTAATAATGATCATGTGGACCTCAAATAAATTGCATAAAAGAATTTGTGAGACGTAATGGAAATTTGGCTAAATTTCCTTCAAGAATTGAGGATCTGCGACCCTAACAAAGAGGCGATGGGAGTACGAGAGGTAAGTACTATTTTTAGAGTTTATTTGTTTCAATTTCTCTCATAGATCAAGTTATTTGGATTCTCTTTGATGTAATGTTTCATTGATCAAGTGTGGTTTATTAGTTATTCACATATTTTTCTTACATTACGGTACAAGAGTATGTAAAGTTGCCAATAAATTTTAGGAAAAAATCCTGAGGTTGAACTATGTAGAAGGGAGATTCCCATTGGAAAATTTATGGAAGATTTTTTTGAAAATTGATATGACCATACATACATCATTCCTTTTTTGCAGAAAATTACTCCTTTCTACATCAAAAGGAGATTCAATTAGAGTATTACTTTTCAAAGCAGATCACTATTATGGTTAATGTGTGTTATCAACATGCACAATCAGAATTGGATGGTGTTGAGAGTATAGATGAAGAATGAGCCATTAAGAAAGAATATCACTTTTATATTAGTGATGATAAAGAGCATGACACACTTTTTGTCCAACATTTCTTTACAATATTTTTTGAGAATTTGAGAAGAAGAGGTGTAAAATTTGAAAATCATTTTGTATGGTCAGATGGATGTGTGACACAATTCAAATCTTCACGGCCATTCTATGCACTTTGTAGATATCATAAAATCTACAAAATACCACATGTTTGGAGTTTTTTTTAGAGTGGGCATGGAAAGGGTGAGCATGATGGAGCAGGAGCTTGCATCAAACGAGCTTTAAGAAAGCATCAAATGAGTTATCTAGAAGATCATCTAGACAATGCACATGATGTTGTTGAATGGTGCAAGAAACACTTTTCATCAAATGTGGTCGGCACATCTTCAGAACAAAGCAGGACACATTCCACATAAGAGTGTTTTGAAATATCAATTATGTATAAATTACATTAAATCAAAAATTTGAATTTATTTAAATTTAAAATATATATACATATTTGTTCACATAAGTTTTTTGTTGTACATATGTATCTAGGTGTGGATAGAAGATCGATGCATGGATGCAAGAGGGTAGAAAAAACAAGATCTTTGCATTGTGTTAGGAGTTCAGATAGTCGCCATGGATGGATATTAGACACAAGGGATTACTCTTGTTTTTGCACTGAGTGCATTGAGGGAAACTCTGATTATGCATGCAACAATCAAGAACTTGGATATGTTGGTAAATGGGATACAATGCCACTAGTTGTTTCAGAAACATATGATGAAGACGAGGAATAAAGATTTGAAGACATTCCTTTGATTTCAATTGATTATGACCATATTTTAGGATTGGCTAGAAAAGGTACACGTGTAAGTTTTCAATAATTTAAATATTATACATATCTAGTTAATGATCTTTAGAGACATTTTTAATTTTTTAAGATTTTTTTTGTGTAAATTTGGTGTATACGAGATGTTTTTGTAGTCATAGCAGAGCCTGGAAACATCGAAGGTGTTAGCTATTATTTATTGCGTTGCACAGAAGAGAGGAATAAGCTAACAAAACCTGAAACAAGTGATGGAATGTTATTTCCCATAGGTGATTTTGAATTTAAAATGTTATATACATTGTATTCACATGTGCACATTACATTATAAACATTAAATATATATTGAACAAACCTTGAGCACAAAAATGTTGCACATGTTCATATGTCTTACCTTAGGTTCATGTTTACCATGTAGGTTCTGTTGTAGTGCAAGGGACATATCTAAAACAAGTCAAAGTTGTTCAACATGGGATTCATTTTGTTGACTATCAACCTCATAACAAGGTATATCAGTATAGTCAATTAATAATTGCTACCACTCTACATCTTCATGCACTTCCACATGCACGTGGCCGAAGAAAATGGAGACTAGATAGTGATGATCATCAAAAAATTCTACATGTTATTGAAGAGTGGGCTGAACCAGAATCTTTGACTTAGATTATATCCATGGTTTTCAAGTTCACTTGTAACCCTATACATG
>VDFB02000013.1:143560596-143600309 GCA_007258455.2 Sequoia sempervirens
TCCCACTCTCCCCCCCCCTCTCTCAAATATCTCCCTCCTACTAAGGATTAAATTTGATGGTCGACTTTTCCTGCCAACAAATTTTTTAATGACGGTTATCTATTCAAGGGTGCCCTTAAAACATTATGATATACCTTAGTGTATGTAAAATTATATATAAATCAAAAATATATATCATTATAATTCTATATAAATTTTGAGAGTCTATCCAAAATATCTCCTTTTATCTGATACAATCTTCTTAAAATTTTGATTCTACGACAAAAATCTCTAAATACGGTCATACAGCCATAAAATTTAAGCCTTTCCTCCTACCCCAACTCTCCCTTTCTTTCCCACTCCCTCCATATCTCTCTCTCAAGTCATAATTTAAAAAGAAGATAATTTATATTTATATAATATTAAAAAATAATTTTTAATAGAGGGGGTTCGACCGAACATCTTTAGAATGTTTGAGCGAACCCAATTTAAATCTATTTTTTTATTCTATGTTGAATGGGTTCAGTCGAACATTGGTTCGGTCGGACCCCTATTTGACCAAACTTTTTTTTTTGGCTCGACCGAACAATTGTTCGACCGAACCCACTTATTTTCACCCTCAGCCCGTGAGGCACCAAAATTCCTAAGAATTTTGCACTTCGAAGCTCGATTTGAGAATTAAAATGGAGGAGATCTCATAAACCAAACTAGTATTAGGTTCCCCTCAAAATGAGCTATCCAACGAATATAATTTTAATATGTTTTGATTATATTATCTATTTGTTTGTTAAGTTTTATTAAATATAGGTTTTTCACCAAAAACAAAACTCTATGTTCTGCACATGTGGAAAAATAGAAGATTATCAATTTTTTTAAAAAATATGAGTGCACCAGATATTGGAGTCCTTGATCCAACAAAAAAAAAATTTTGATACATAAAGTTATCGTTATCACGATTGGTGTTATGTACGAATTGTAATTGATTTGACTTTGAAACTTGATTAAAAGAAAAAAATATTCAATAAAAACTATCTAACCAAGTGGAAGAACTATATATCGAGTTACAAATCTAAATTTGAAAGAATTGGAATTTTATCTTTCAAGGAAAAAATGTTATGTGTTATACAGTGTGCGTCACTTTTTAAAAATGCTGTTTTTTGAAAAAAACCAATTTTCGTGGAGATGGAAAAAGAAGTGCAATCTGATTCCAAAAATTTTGAAAAAAATATTTTTAGAATCTACAGACAAAATGTGACAAGACTCTAGTTTGCATCATCTTCAAATTCCTCGTGGTTTAACTGCTATAGGTGCCCAAATGTGAAGATTTAGTTAAAAAAAAAATCAGTGTCCAATTTGGCCAAAAATTGTAAACCACTATTGTGGGATCGCCCATGTTCTTTTAAGTTTGTGTAGGTTTGTTGGAAAGTGTTGAGTGCATTGGGCAGGTTTGGTAGGGTCTGCAAGTGGGTTTTTCAATAAACCCTTGCCTAAATTGTGCTAATAGAGGGTCTTGTGGAATGGGGTCTTCGAGGGTGAGTTCCTAAAGATAAGTTGGAAAATTGGAGGTTTTGTTACCTAGTGAGTGCTTCCCCATTGAATTTTGGGCTTTGTGGATTGTTTCAAAGAGGGTTGCTTTGTTAATTTGGCCTAAATGGCTTTGTGGATAGTGTAGTTTTCTTTTCTTGTGAGAGTTAATCCAAATGAGTCTTATGAGGGTTTGATGTATGTTGAAGAAGGCTTAAATGGGTACCTAAAATGGTTCTTTCTTGTAGAGGTTGTTAAGGGATTCTGAGAGTTAAGGTGGGAAAAATAGGTCTACAGACCTACTAGGGAGACTAGGTGAAAATTTGAAAACAAGCCTAGATTGAGTTTGTGGGAAGAAAGGTGGTTTGGAACCTCTTGTATTGGGAAGGTGAATTGATTGCCTCCCTATATTGACATACCCCACCTATTTCTAATGCTGAATCATTTCTATTACAATGTTAAAATGAACTTCACATTTTGGATAATGTCTTCCCTAGAGCAATCTATTAAGGCCATCCAAGATAAAGGGAAGAATTTACCCCTTCACAAGGGGTTGATTTACCGATTGGTCCATTTCCAAGCCATCCTTTCCCCTTCTTTGGCCTTTGTTAAGAAAAAAATCTCTTATGATTTGTGACTCTGTTAAACCCTTGGAGGGTCCCTCCTCTACCCCTAGCTCAGATTGGATGTCATCCTCCTCCCAAAGAATTACGAAGACTAAAGGTGAATTGATTGCCTCCCTATATTGACATCCCCCACCTATTTCCAATGATGAATCATTTATGTTACAATGTTAAAATGAATTTCACATTTTGGATAATGTCTTCCATAGAGCAATCTATTAAGGCCATCCAAGATAAAGGGAAGAATTTACCCCTTCACAAGGGGTTGATTTACTGACTAGTCCATTTCTAGGCCATCCTTTCCCCTTCTTTGGCCTTTGTTAAGAAAAACTTTCTTATGATTTGTGACTCTGTTAAACCCTTGGGGGGTCCATTCTCTACCCCTAGCATAGATTTGATGTCGCCCTCCTCCCAAAGAGTTACTAATCTACTGAAGGTAAATCCTTAGCCACTGAAGTCCCCACCCATGGTTCCAAAAAAAGTGTCTCATTTTTGGACCCACTCAAATTTCTATTTTCGATACTGACGATTCGAGTGATGAATCTTGGAACCCCACCTCAAATGGATTCCCTGGTGGTTCCCCTATTCATGAAGACTTCTCTTCAAGATCTCAAAATCCCCCTATCTAATAACCCTATAATCAATCCCTTGGATTCCTCTACTCTTTGTGTGAATTTGGATAAGCCCCCTGAAGAACCCCAGTTGGATGAAGATGTCAGTTGCAACAATTATGCCCCATTGAAGCTTAAAATTAATGACCTAACTGAGGGTGTGAATGTATAGAATGATATCCTAAAATGGTTTCTTGTCCAACTTATGATGACCAAGGATAAAATTCAACTTTTGGAGGAAAAGGTGCTTAATCAAAAGGAGACATGACCGGGTGAGGTGGATGATGAAGGACGTTGGGCCCTTTTGTCTTCCCTTTCCAAGTCCTTCAAAAATTTGGCCAATTGGGATAATACATAGTGGATGAGCTCAAGGCAGTGGTCAGTACCAAGGAGAAAAGAGAGAATCTACAAGTGGAGGTGGCTACTATGTGTAGAAATCAAGATAAACCCTTCAAGTGTTTGTAGAAAATCATGGATTATAGCAAGGAGATGGTCAAGAACACCGTGGTCATCATTTAGGTGTTCCAATAGGAGCCCTACAACAACCATGGCATAAGGATCGAGGATGACTGTCAAGATGTTATGCACTCAAAGAAGAAGAGTAAGAAAGGGGGCAATTCTACTTTGCCCAATACTCAAGAGGATCAACCTGCACAAAAGAAGCCCCTATCCTTTGAAGGAAAACTACAATTTCTTGCTAATTAATGGTAGGCCATTAATGGCCTTAAGCTATTGGGTGATGAGTAGCTGGTTTGGTCGTTGGTTGGTTCTCCCCTATGGTTTTCCTTTTCTTGTTTTTACTGGTCTTTGTGTAACTACTCCTTTTTTGCTTTTCGAGTGTCTCATGTCTCACGAGTGCCCCTATTTGGTCTATATGACTATTTTGTATATGGGTATGGACCCTTCATGACTTTAATCTAATCAAAACATTTAATAAATGATTATTTAAATAAATTCATGAATTATCATTAAAATAATTTTATTATAAAAAAGTCTAATATATTTTTAAATTTTTATATTAATAATATTAATAAAAACATAAATACTTCCTAAAGATATATTTTTATAAAAAAGAAAAATAACATAGTAATATATTAATAAAAAACTAAAACACAAATTAAAAATCAAACATATTAGCATTTTTACATAATCATTATATAAGATGTAACACATTAATATTAATTATTTAAAATATGTAAATCTTAATAATTATACAGTTTAGATTTATAAAATATTATTATATAAATATACTATTAGACATTTCATGAAGAATATTCTTAAAATAAATTTATTAATTATCATTAAAGTTATTTTAATATAAATAATAATAAATAATTAAAAAATAACAAAACTTATAAGATGCAATTTAAAATATTTTGTAAATGTTAATATATTAATAAAAATAACATAATCATTGACACATTAATATTAATAATTATTAAATTTTTATAAATAATATATTAATCATTATAATGTAAATTTTAGGATATTGCATTTAATGAAAAAGTAATAATTAGATTACCTATATTCTAGCTTATGGGACAAAACAGTTGCATGCCTATATTCTAGTGTGATGGGACAAAGTGGTTGCATGCTATACTCTAGCTTTATGGGACACTATTATTTTTACTAAAATATTTATTAATATGATTTAATTTACCTATCATTTAGGTATTTGTAGCTTGATTTATAATCAAGATAATTTATATGAAAGAAAGGTAAAATCCATTCCTAAAAAAATGGCAAAATAATAGTTCACCTTTATACTTCCTAAAAATCCACCCATAACACACAAAATTTTTTAGCGAATCATGTTCAAGAGAAATAATTTCTAAAATTTATAAAGTAAAATATTTTACATGTTCACTTTAGAGAGATTAAATTTTATTTTAAAAGAATATATATATAATTGGTTCAAAAACAATTTATTAATAACTAGCTAAACAAGAACAAGTAAAACTCATTGCAATACTATTTCCTAATGACAAGTACTTATAATTGAGATGTTGTTCAACTGGATTGCTTGTAGTTAAGGGATAAGACTCATAAGCCATGCACCCTAAGTTTGTGTACTTCAAGATCCTAAATGATATGCTGATTTTCATAAAAAAATTTTTAACATACATTCTTATGTGAGTTAAGAGCTTAAAAATATTGTTTGGGCTTCTAGGTGGTAATGAGGACTATGTGATGAATGGTTATGTGGATGTTGGTCGTTAATTTATCATTAAAAAATGCTAGCCAAAACTTGTGCATAGATTACCCTGTTTACTGTGCACTATGAACTCAAAAAAATTTCACAAATCCTCTAATTAACACTTACATATTGACATAAATGGACTCATACATGAATTTCCCCAATTTATCACGACACTATATTTTAAATACCCATATCAAAAGTTTAATATGTCACATTATACAAAAATTTAAGTAATGTTTAATAGATTTTTATGTCCATTAAATTAGTGCCACTATGACATTTCAAGGTCCATGTTTACCTTAAACCCAATTTGCAAGATTATTTTATTGATATCTTCATTCTATTACAACCAAAAACCCTCTCTTCGTCAACACCTTCATAGTGTCCTCCATGCACAAATGTGTTGTTCAATTTCCTCATAGTGTCCTCCATACAAAATTAATTTATTTTTACCTTCTAATGCTTTCATTTTCTACTCAAAATTACATATGTAGTCTCCTCCATCGCAAATGTGGGACATTTTTCTTAGCAATTTCTCATAAATACACCATATTTTAAGGTAAAAATCTCAATTAACTAAAACTATATATCTAATACATATTTTTATTTATTTTATTTTTCACCTTCTTTTGATTATAATCCTTATTAATGAGCCAAGACCATTGATCTTTTGAATGCATTATGCTATCAAATTATCCTCATTAATGAGAGTTATACTCTCCCCATTTGACCCATATCCTAATTTGGTTTTCTTGCAAGAGGAATATAATGAAAAAATCAATGATCTTGAAGATTAAAAGCCTAATGGATTAGACATCCACCCTCCATAGGGTGAAGGTGATGGAAATATCCCATACCAAACTAAAGGTACTTTTGATAAGTTAGTTTGGGTTTTGATGGAGACCAATGCTTCTCTTGACCCTAAATACTCTCCTATAATGATGGTATTTGTTAGATGATCAAAAATAGCTCAGATGGTCATATTTATAATATTTTTGGGATTCCAAATTTGTGTAGGATTTTGTAAATAGTAGTTTCCATGCTTCCTAGAATGCCCTCTTCCATTGCTAGAAATATATTTTGAGGGTTTATTTATGTTGAGGGTTTGTTTGTTTATAACATTTTTATAGTTTTTTGTTGAGGGTTTCACAATTATATACAATTCTCTATGAAAATTTAGAGCTATGTTTATGTGTATAAAGAATCGTATACACACACACACACCATGTTACAACTATAAATATGTGTATATAACTATATGTGTGTGTGTATACACATATATATGTACATGTGTCAAAATAACTATGTACATGTGTTTATATAACTATATATTCATACACACAAGTTTGAAAAAAAATTATTTAGTTGTGTTTATTAAGGCAACTACATAATATACATCTCAAAATATGGAAAAATATTTAAGTGGTATCAAATTCATTCTTTTCATATTTCTATACTGTTCTACATAGTTTATGTACAATATAATAAAGTTTCTTAGTTTCTAGACCATTTTTATTTGGTAAACATGGTATATGCACAAATACAAGGGGTCAAAAAGTGGCTAAAAAATATTTTTTTGGGTTGAAATAATCAATTACATAACTACATTATAAAAGCCATAACATGCTCATGTTATTTAGTAGTGACAAGCTCAAGATTCAATTGTTACAATGCCTAACTATGCTCATATTTTATCTCTCATAGAAAAAAGAGAGGGTTGCCACCCATTTTTGCTATTTTCACTATAGCATGACTATGCTATCTCACAAGAATATTTTGAGAAATTTTGAGAAATTATTTTGAAAGAATCATGTTGACACAACATGCAAGAGGTAAGTTCATCAAGAACAAGTTTTTATCAATTTCAATTAAATTGAAATAATTTTGATCTGCATTTATGTTGATTTGTTAATTTTTTATTTCTTAAAAAAATGAACCCCTCAAAACTTCCAATCCTTCATCAATCCAATAAAACTCATGATGAACATCTTATTGAAGAGCATGAAAACAATAACCCCCTCAAAATCCTCTATCAATTATGAATCATCCATGTGATACAAAAGAAAATAATTAAAAAAAAACCAAACATAATAAAAAAAATTAGTGGTCAAACCATTATTTTCTTGTAATCATGTATTTACTTGCACTTAAGAATTATATCCAAAGTGGATTCTTTTATTGTGCTCATTTAGCTTTATGAGCCATTATTTTCTTCTAATCATAATGATGTATTTGGTTGCACTTGATTTAATCTACGAAATGTCTCTTTGACTGGATATGTAGTTGGATGAATTCATCATCACATCCATCTTATCATTAAGAAAATTACTTTCATGCCTTGGATGAAATCTTTGTCGATTGCTTTTATTCATCTGTGTTTTATACCAACAATCCTTACTATCATGGATCTTCTACAAATATGACGTGTAATCTTTGTTATGAGCTATTGCCCTTGTGAAAAGACCCCTTTTCGTCTGTTCTTACTTCCTTTGACATAAGAAGATAAAATATCAAAATAAAAAATAAATATATAAATATGAGTGCATTCACAGCACAAAAGCTGACTGATAATGAGAGTAAGTGCAGGCTTAATTTATCAAATATATCCACTGTAACGCCATAAGGGAAGCACTTTGGTTGATATCAGATTTTATTTTGTAAGAAATGTGGTACGGAAGTAAAAGCAAAAACTGAATTTACTTTAAAACGCACCCAAATGAGATAAAAACTAAAAAAACTACAGTTTCCTCGAAGGAGGTGCTTCTTTCCATTATGAAGGAAACTACCCAAGAAAGGAAATTCAAGGAACTGAAAACACAAATGTATGGAGGAAAAGCCTTTGACACGTTCATACATAGGCAGTCGACAAAGAGTTAAAAGCGATTTAACATATTTTGAATATTTAATGAGATTGGTGTGGATTCTGAGAAAGTTGATGCTTTAGATCCACTGTAACGCCATTGCCAAAATCACAGTGGAAGCTTATGATTGGCAGGAGTCTCGTTTCCAAATTTTAGCTTATGTTTTGAACAGTATTGTGAATAAACAACTGGATCCATAAATATATTAGTTGTTTGTTCTTTAGTAGCACAGTATTGTCAATAAACAATTAGATCTATTAGTTGCTTGTTCATTAATAGGACAGTATTGTAAACAAACAATTAGATCCAGGAAAATATCATAATGGACTTCGATTTCTATGTGTTTTTTTATATTGAAAATTGAATTGTTTGTATTTTATTATATTTTATGTTCGTCAATTCATTTTCTAATATTTCATTTTTGTTTTGATTTTAGTACATTTTGATTTTAGTTAGTTTTACAAGTTTTTGAGAAATCTCAAGTTTCTATAAATCAATTTCAAAATTAATTTAATCTCACTCATTTCACTAGCTAATATGAGTCAACATAACACATGTTTTCATGATGTATTGTTATGTCCTTATAATTAAAGGTATTCAATTGCATTCATATATCATCCTCTTATATCCAATCTTCTTAGCATTTCAAGGAGAATATCATTCTAGGAAAAAAATAATTGTGCACTAAAAGGAATACAAAATAATAATCATTTTATATTATTTACATTTTTGAAGATTATTATCCTCAATCATTTCCATAACCATAAAAGACAGTCCAATAAAGAGAGTTGACCAAAGACAAAATGACCCTTATAATTTGAAAATATGCCCTAATTGCTCCTAGACACCACCAATCCTTGACATTCAACAAAGCACAAAGAATCAAGTGAATTAGAAAGTAGGAGTGTGTACTCTCTTAGATTAGATTCATAGGAAATAGATCAGACTCACTCCTAAAGAAACAACCCATAGCCATAGATTTAAACCTTCATAATGTTGATAAAATATTCTAATTTCAAGGCAAAGTGCATATAGAGAGAATTTATTTCCATTCCCAAGGTAGGTGGATTTCAATGCCTACAAAAAAATTATACATCATCATTGTAGCTAGAGCTAGGTACCTTTATCTTTTTGCATTTAGTTTTTTGTCCTAGAATTTGTTGTTTAGATATCACTCTTGTGTCCCTAGATCAATTATTCTATGTTGATTTATGCTTATGTGTATGCATCTCATTTGATTAGCCTAGATTAAGCTCAAGGAAAGTTAATTTCCTTAACATTTTAAGTGAACCCATATGATCTTATGTATAGAATTTTTGGTTTATATCTTCAATATTTTGGGGTTTTATATGAGCTTTATTAATGTATCATCTTTTTTAGGTTTTGATAGGGTTTCATTACTATATCATTGCTATATTATTTTATCCTAAGGTTTGTGCTTTATTTTGATATCAATTTTGCACACCCTTGACTACCCTTTAGGAAATCATTTCAAATTTAATTTTGTATTGATATTCTAATCTATAATAGATCATACCTCATTTAATTTTTTTTTTACTCTCATAGTGTTTCACACTTCCATTGCGTAGTTTTTTGAACCCTGATTTATTGTATTTGGATAGAGATTTATTACATGACATCATGATCTCCCATGGTCCTATCTCTTTTGCTTCTATCCATGATTTTTCCACTAATTTTGACAAGTTTATACAATTTATGATATGCAATCATCTTGATATGGATTCACTTAATAGTCAACATAATATCATAAAATGACATCAAGTTATCCATGGATGCATTGTATCACCACATTTGTATATTATTACTTTGGAGATCTACCTTTTACTTTTTTCATTGTACTGGATACTCTTACTACACTCATCTATGATTCAAGCACATGTTGTATACTTCTTCTATCAAAATGGATGAACCTAATTCTAGACTACCTTTAACTCATGATACATCTAGACTATAGAGGATACACATTACATACCTATAACTTCCATTGCTATCAACAATATTATGTGATTAAGGTACTTCTCCTTCACATATATATGAAATTTTGGCACCTTATAATGATATCCATTCTACATCTCATGATAATTATATGTCCTAGAGCCACATGTTATTTTGATACACTACCTTATTTTATACATGAGGATGTGCTTCATAATCATCATTCTCCCACCACACAGGAGGCTTATATATATTCATGCAATATATTTTCACATAGACATACCTATCCATGTGATGATGTTATACACATTGATGATATTCCATTTTTTCATCCACAAGCATTATTAATGAGTTTCACTTCCTTTTTCCTAAATTACACGATTATATGATGATTCTTGGTGAGGATTTATTACATGATGATTTTGATGGGGCTTCCAATGTGTCATTACATGTTAAATCAATATTTCTTATTAATTATGAGAATTCATGATAAGTATTGTATCTTTTTGATTAACTTGAGTTCAATATTTTGTTGGAGAATGTCAAGATTAAACAACTCAAATTGATAACCTTCCACTAGTGAAAATATGAGCACAATAGTATGTCTATCAATATATAAAATGAAGAGTGTATAATACAATGAGAAAGCCTTGCTTATATAGGAAAGGTAGATGAGGTAGGAAAGTAGGACTGAACAACCGACTAACCCTTGAATAGTTCAACACTTGTGAGCTCACTTGAAAAGTTACTCATGTTGGATACTTATGATGTGTAAGATAATGGTTATAGGGGGTTACATTAGAATCATTATTAGCATTATGAGAGTCTTATAATGCATGATATATAGAATATTTTCACAAAGGAAGAATATAAATATAATCACCCAAGTTAGGTGGTCAAATATGATGAGTTATAAATATATGAAAAATTGTAAGGAATATATAAAATATTACATGAAGATAAAGAGCAATAATGGGGGGTGATCCCACAATAGTGGTTTACACTTTCTAGGAGATCCTAATTTTTGCTGAAATCACATATTTTTAGAAAATATAATGATTTAAGCCTTGAAAAGTTCCATTTAAAGGATTCCAATTGAAGACGGTTTGATAAAACAACCTTAGATCAAACCCCCTTAGATAGAATCCTGCTAGTTTTAAACCATACCTATAATAGAGTCTCCTTTGTACACTTATCAAAATGATGATAAAAAAAAACCTTTGATTCACCTTTTGGGGGATCAAATGAATTAATTTAAAATTTATTTTTTGTAAGTATGTAGTCCTTATTATAAGCTTCCCAAAAAGTATAATTTTAATAAATTTAATTTGATTATTATATTTATTTTTTATTTCTTGTGAATGTAGGTTTTTGATTGAAAGTCAAGCTCTCTGTTCTACACATGTGGAAAAATAGCAGATTATCAAAAAGATTTGAAAAATATCAGTGCACTAGATATTGATGTCCTTGATCCAACAAAAAAAAAAAATTGAATTTTGATACATACAAAAAAAATTATGTTTTATCCAGTAAATCATGTCTAAATTGTAATTGGTTTGACTTTAAGACTTAATTAAGAAAAAAAAATTCAATGAAATTCTATGAAACCAATTCCATGCACTGGATATCATAGTTACAAATCTAAATTAAAAAAAATAGAATTTTATCCTTCATAGAAAAAAAGTTGTGTTAGCTAGTAACATCACTCTTTAAAAATGGTGTTTACTGTTAAAAACTAGTTTCCAAAGGAGATGGAAAAAGAAGCGCAATATGATTCCAAATTTTTTGAAAAAAATATATTTAGAATCTAAAGATAAAATTTCACAAATCACTACTTTGCATCATCTTCAAATTCCTCATGGTTTAGCCGCTATAGGTGTCTGAAAGTGAAGATTTAGTTAAAATTTTTTAGTTCAATATCCAGTTTGGCCAAAAATTGTAAACCAGTATTGTGGGATCACCCCGGGGCATTATGATTTGTGACATTTTGGCCTCATGGTTTTGGTACATTTTTTTATAAAACCATCTAATTGTTTCCAATTCATCCTTCTATTTATTGGTGCTTAGATTTGAAAATTTGTATGGTTTCTATGGTTGATTTGTGTGTAACATTATGCTACCAAAATCACTCCATATTTTCATGTTGACTATACTCATATATCTAGGAATTACCTAGTGAAATGTGGGGAAAGGGAAATCTTGGTGCTTTCACCTTAGGGTTTGACACCTTTCTCAAATGTCATGGAATGAGGGATGATGTGTGTGTTGATGTGGAGGTTTGATTAGATTTGAATAAGGTATGTAATTGAATTATAGCCTGATAGGTGAGTCAACCAACCCTTAACCAAATCTAGAAATTTCCTAAGGATGAAATACAATAATTCAATTGACTTAATGATGTAAATAATTATTTTGATGTGCAAATATAGAAAGTCACAAAAGAAAATAGACTACAAAAATGGGTCGAGTAGGACACTATGCACCTATGATTCAAATCTAGATCTGAAAAGGAATGACATGGGTTCCCTAGGTGTCACTTTCTTTGTAGGGAAAATTTAGATCTATTTCTACAATCCTCTGGTGTTGGATCATAGCTTCTGTTTCCTACTTGTTACACTTTCATATCACTATCGAATAATTTTATAACTGAGTTTATGTGAGTTTTCAAGGTGTGGGGTTTCAATGTAATAACAAATAATGGATCTTCAATATTATTTTAATCTTTTTTAGACCTGAAACTTTCTCATTCAAAGAGAGAAGAAAGGTTGCGCCATTAAGGAGTTTTCCTTTGTCAAACCTTGTGTTAGTGTTACCACTTCCACAATGACAATGTCAATGATAAATGATAAATTATAGGAAGGAATGATGAATCCAAAAATTACTACAACTCACCACCCTTCAATGACTTCTTTGAAGGACTCAATTCATAGACATCTCTTCAATGTATTGATCTTGCTTGTTTGGTTTTCTTGAATGGATTGAATTTCTTGGAGACCTACAAATATTATCCTTCACAAACAATATAAAAAAACATTAAGATGTATAAACTCACATGTATATTTTCATATGATGTTGGATCTTGAATTGCTGCAAAATCCTCTAATGACTGCTCTTAACTTGAACTGAATAATGCTCTTGATCGTAATTTCTCCAATAATTTCCTAGATGATTTCAAATGATGCAATAACTATGTATTTATATGCTATTATTCTAATTTCCCAAAAAATAAATCCCAACAAACAAAGTTTTAGATATTTGAATTTCAAATAATAAAATGCAGACATTGACATATTTGATTTTGGAGCCAAAATAGGAGGACATAGGCACTAGTGTCTTAGGTCTATTTTTTAAAGTTTAAGGAGTTGGGGACAAAGTATTAAATGAGAGGATTTGTTTGATAATTGCAAATTTATTAGAAAATGTTTTTATAATGCCCTGTGACATAACCTTAAAGAATGATGCAAACACAACAAAAACATAACATTTTTTTTTTTTTAAAGTGTAATTATAACATGTAATGTGAACACTATCACATACATTCTTTGAAGGTACATGGGAATGCAATACATTTGAATCCAATATACAAAAGTATTCTAACCTTAGCATATAAATATTACTCATGAATTTAAATTACATACATCTAAAGCGTTTAATCCATTTCATAAGATATAGAGTACATAAAGGAATCATTTATAGCTTGCATTCATTCCATAAATTAATTACAAAACTCATTTCCAAAATGGAGATGTTTATACAATTAAAGTTACAATTACATTGATACAAAATTCCTCCTTGAATACAAATGAGGTGTAATACATATAAAAATATTTAGTAATACAAAGAACAAAAGAGATGATATATCAAATGGTACATACAATCTCTCCAATCTAGAAGATCCCACTATTACGAACATGGAATGGGGACCCAACGGTGTATGGTGCACATTCCACCCAACCAAGTGGTACCCAAAGGCCCACCCCCCATGCCAGGAGATAGTAAAAGGGCTCCCAAGACAAACTAACAAACTATAATCATAGGCAAACTCAAGTCTTCACTAGACAAGTATAACACATAACATGAAGATTACATTACTTCTAGAGTAAAAGAATCAAATATATCAATTGAACATCTAAACCGCTGTCATAGGAGGAGTGTCACACATAATTTTCTATGGGTTACCCTACTGCATCTTTGTGTGTTGGACCCCCAATTGAGAACCGCTCTCCTACCAACAACATAATTATCTAAACCAATACTCAAGGGTATACACGATGCACAAATATTGATAATAGATATCAACTATAATACAAGAAACAATACATGTATCCCCATTCGTAGTAACCAGGTGATTAACTAAACAATCAAGTGCACTACCCAAGAAAATATAATGGCTGAATTACAACTCATAATAACTCCCTCATAAAATAACATTTGGAAGACTTACAAGTACAACAATATAATTTTCCCCAAAAAATAAATATAAGAGAACAATTTTAATAGGTAAATTCAAACAAGATGTGAATCTACCATTAGGATTTTCGAAGTCAAATTTTGAAAATAGAAACACATTACTTAAAGTAATCTAATTTAAAACAATATCATTTACCAATAATAAGGAGAAATTGCATCTTATTGTTTAAATAAATTTCTCAATTTCAACTAATTAAAATCAATCTCCTCATTTAATTTATATTATTTAAAAATAATCTACTTCATGCATTTGCATGCATCTAATTATAAAAATACATTTTAAATATATATATATATATATATATATGTATATATATTATTTAAATATTTAAAACCAATTATAATTTCCAATATATATATATATATTAAATAAATATATTTAAATATCAATTTACAATTTTCAAACAATACTAAACATAAAACTAGTTTGTTGTGACTTTAATAACTTTTGTTTTTGGATTCGATTTTTTTTTGAAATTTTTATAGATGGTGTGCCACCAAGTCTTTTAATATATATAAAAAAATCAGCCATACCCAATTCATAAAGTTTTAGTTATGATTCATTTAGTGACTCTCTCTATTTGTTGTTTTTTTAATAATTTTTCCTATAGGAAGTTATTCACAAAAAAATTCTATAGGAAAAAGATTTACAAATTAACCGGAGGTTTCCAATTTCAACAAAATTTTAACAAAGAAATTTCAATTTTCACAAATTTAACAGAGGATCTCAATTCAACCCTACAAAAATTTTCTAAACCATCTAATGTATTCCCTTTGGAATTTCAGTTGTTTTAAACACAATTTCCCTACAAAGGATCTAAAGTTTTCGCAATTTCTCTATAGAAGCTTTTCGACAATTTTCCTACATAAGCTTCTAAAAATACACAACAATTTCCCAAACAACCTTTCAAATTAACAAAATAAAATTAAAGCTTCTACAAATTTAACAAATCCTCTTATATAAACAATCTTTTAAATTTTACAAAAAATAAGCAAAACTTCTATATAATAGATTTTGTATAGACAATCTTTCCAAATCAACAAAATAAATAAAAAAATAAAAGAACTTGTTTTCTAGAAGCTTGAAGAAATGAAATTTGAAGCATAGCCTCACCTTCAAAATTCATTTCCCAAAGCTTTTTCCAAAATCACCACTTCCAGAAAGATGCAAAAATACAGAGCCCAAAATCTTCCCAAGAACCTCCTCTAATTTTCAACAAGCAATTTCTAAAATATCCCTCTTTCCATTCCCATGAAGTAATCTCTTACCTCTTCTAGTTAATACCAATTATTCTCTCCAAGAAATCATTCTCAATAAAAATCCCTTAATTACTTTTCTCAACACTTGTCAAAATTAAAATATCTTTCTCAACAACACACAGATATTTCCTCTAAAGCATTTACAAGTCATTTTTTCATTTTAATAATTCAAACCACATTTTAATCTCTAAATAAATTTAATCAAAAGGATTAAATTAGTTTACCAAATAAATTAAATAATTTTTTTTTAACAACATTAATTTAAAATAAATAAATAATCATTTAAAACATTTAATCATCAATTTTTCACAAAGCAAACCTTGCAAGATAAATAAATATCAAAGCAAACATGGACAACATGACCACAAAACATACCGAACAAGGATTGATGAATCACTATGACTAGGGTTGTGGTTTGACTAAGAAAACCCTGTTACTATCTCCTAATCAACTATTCTATTGGGAAATGGACATGCTCAAACCTATGAATCCAGGTGGAGTTGATGTCCTATACCTATTCACTCAAACATACAAATTATAGTATACATTCATAATAGCTGAGTCGCTAGGAAATGAACTCTAGCAATCGTATCTCATTCTTGTATGTCCCCATACACTCAATGGTATGATGCCACCCTTTCTACCTATCCTCACAACATGCTACTGCATCACTTAACTACGCAATAAATCTCTGCATCATAATAATAACAAAACAATGTGCATTATACCCACAAAAGTACCATCAAAAGCTCTTGTTCCATCTTCCTCTACAAATTCCTTAGCTAGACTACCTACACATCCCAAGTGAGAACATAGGGGCATTATAGTTTTAAAATAAGCTGTGGAATGCATAATTTAGAAAATTAAATGCTTAATTAGGTCCAATAACTTAAAGGCAAGAAAAACATAATGTGAAATTGTCAAGGGTGACAATTTACAACACTACATTTAGCCCCCACTTTAGTGGGAGTATGAAATTACGCTCAGACTGACACTAAAGTAGAAAATTTATGTTAAGAGGGGTTTGAATGCATAAATGTTGAAAAAAATGGATGACTAAAGATCAAGGGGGAGTACACAAGCTTCCAAGATTTAAGATCCCATGGAAAACCAACATAAGCACAAATGAACAAACACATGTATGAAATGCAACAAGACCATACACAAACATACACAATGTCAACATGAAATGTGAAAGGAAGCTTTATGGGCCTATGTTTTCTTGGAAATGTTGTAGGAATGCACCAATAAGTTCATTGAACGAATGAATCAAATTATTCACTAATGAGAAAAACCATTCCAAGAATGCTTCTTTCAATGACCTAGGAAAGATTTTAGCTAGAAGTTGGGTCAGTGTAGGATCATGGGGGTCCAAACTAGGCCTCTAAGTGACAATGAAAATTTAGAAAATCAGAGTTAGGAAACTTGACATAAAAATTTGTAAAGGTTTTTAACATAATTTGAAAAATATGTAAGAACAAAAGTTGTAGCAAATTTAATGTAGTTTCTAGGCTACTAGTCCTTTTTTGGAAAAAAGTAAATTTGTTTTGTGAAAATTTGAAATTTCGATGTAGTATTAAATTTTTAGGAAAAAGATAAGTAGGTGTATGTTTGACCACCCTAAGTACAAGAAAAATAATATGTTTTCTAAATATTTCAATATAAGTAGACAATAGATGCTTAGATGTGCCAAAAAAAAATTTGTAATTTTTTTCCATGTAAATAATTAGTTATAATTTTTTTATTATAAAATTTTAGAATTATTAAAAAAATTGTGTCTAACCACCATAACTTGGTAAATTTTTTATGAAATTCAATTTCTTTTTTTATCCTATAGTATGTGAAGCATAAAATGTGATGCATCTTGTAGATTCAAAAAATGTTAAGTAGTTTGAAAGTTATAGAAGGTTTTCAATCATCCTATCAATTAGGACTTCAGTGGTAATGTATGTAGAAAATTAATATTAATTATTTACTAAATTAAAAAATAAGGCATAACTTATATTGGTGGAAAGCTGACAATTTTTCTGTAAACCCTTTTCGTTTCATGAAATTCAGATAATAAAAAAGTTGTCAGCCACAATGGAAAAATTAAAAAAACTAAGCAAATTTTCTAAACATATTTTTTGGGTTGACTTTCTAGGTTACACAATTCCAAACCAAATCCTAAGCCTATTGATTTTTTTAGAAAAAATGGATATTTGTTTAGAAACAAATATCAATTACTTTTATTATTTATAATATATTATATATTGGGTATGTGCAGGATCATGATGGGCCAAAAAGTGGCAATATGATGGGTATGTGGCTGACGACTTTTTTTTTACCCAAAATTGATGAAATGAAAAAGGTTTTTAAAGGAGATTCACAACTTTCCACTAGTATAAATTATGCGTTACTTTGAATTTAATAAGTAATTATTATTCATTTTCTATTTGAATTACAACTAAACTCTGGATTGATAGGATGATTGAAAAACATCTATAGCTTTCAAATGGTATCACAATTTTTAAATCCAAACATGCATCACATTCTATGCTTCACATACTATAGGATTAAAAAAATAAAAATTGAATTTCATAAAGTTTGACCAAGTTAAGGTGGTTAGACGTATGAGTTTTTATATTTTTAAAAAGTTGTAATAAAAAAATCATAATTAATTATTTACTTGGAAAAAAATACAAAAAAATATGCATCACATCAAGACATGAGTCCTATACTTATATCTAAAATCTTATAAAAAATATTATCATTTTATTGTGGTTAGGGTGGTCAGACAAACACCTACTTCTTATTTTCCCTAAAATTTAAGTACTACTGCATTGAAATTTCAAATTTTCACCAAATATTTTTTTTTTTACTCTATAATAGCTTATTCAAATTTTTATGTCAAGTTGCCTAACTCTGATTTTTTTGAATTTTTTGCTACTTAAGGGCCTATTTTTTCCATGATGATCCTGCACATACCCTATTGTGTATTATATTATATATTATATTATACATTATTATATTATGTATTATTATATTATTATATAATATTATATATTATATTAATATTATGTAATATATATTATATAATATATTTAATACATATTATATATTATATACTACATCTAGTATATATTATATATTTATTGTTGTGTGTTCACAAGAGAGAGAGGGAGAGAGAGAAAGACTTGAAAGGGATGGGGAGAGAGAGTTGAGAGGGAAAGAGAGAGTTAGTTGAGAGCGAGAGAGGAAGGGGGAGAGGGAGAGAGAGGGAGAGATATTTGAGAGAGAGAGGGATAGAGGGAGG
Organism: Sequoia sempervirens; assembly: GCA_007258455.2. Taxonomy (NCBI): domain Eukaryota; kingdom Viridiplantae; phylum Streptophyta; class Pinopsida; order Cupressales; family Cupressaceae; genus Sequoia; species Sequoia sempervirens. Next base: position 143,579,376 of record VDFB02000013.1, read on the forward strand.
GAGAGAGGAAAAGAGAGAGAGACTTGAGAGAGAGAGAGGGGTGTAAGAGTGAGAGGGAGAGAGAGAAAGAGAGAAAGACCTGAGGGAGAGAGAGAGTTGAGAGGGAGAACATGAGGTAGAGAGAGAGTGTGTGTGGAGAGAGAGAGAGAGAGAGGAAGATATAAGAGACTTGAGAGAGAGAGAGACCTAAGAGGGAGAGAGAGAGAGTTGAGAGGAAGATTTTTTTCCCGTGTTGGGACCCTCTAGAATAAGAAGTGATGCAACTATCAAAAAAACCATTACAACTCAATTCAACATTCTTGCCATGAAAGCCTTCAAGCTAAGTAATAACATGTCATTAGATCCTTCATTTAAAAGGTATAAAATCATCATGAATAAGAATCATTATCTTTCAACCATGATACATAAGAAAGAACATTATGTACACCATAGGGGTTTGATGCAACCTTAAAAAAAAATCCTTACAAGACAACAAGATACATGTTCAATAGATTGTTCATGTGAAATATATACAATAATCATAATCAACAAATAAGACATCACTCAACCTTGATGTATGAAAAAACACCGTATATGAAGAAACACTAAATTAAAAGATTATTTAATATTTTTTACTAAATGGTTGTTTAGGATACTAGGTTCACTTTTTTTGTTTTCCACTAACCAGGGTTTCAAATATTTTTGTAGGGTTAGATTGAAATGAAAAAATTCAACAAAAATACAAAGAATGAAAAAAAAAAACCTAAATTAATCACTAATTAGCAAAAAAAGTAGAAAAAAATGCAAAGAAAAGGATTCAAACACACACTTGGAACATGTCAGATGTCGCTGCTTAACTAGGATCACAGTGAAAATGAGGTAGGGTTTGGGTTATAAAATCCTCAACAAAACAAATATCCATTTCTTTCTAGTTTATTGATATATTTTGAAGAAGCTTAAAATCTAATGAAGTTGATAATGAATATTTGTTTGCTATTTATTATGAATATATAATAAATTTATTATATATAAATATATAATAATATATTTCATATATACTATATATTATATATTAAATATATTATAGTATATATTATATATAATATATAATTTATATTCTATGTATTGTATATATATTAAAAATATTATATATTATATAATATATTTATTACATAGTCTCCCTTTGAATTCTTCATCTCCCTCTCAGGTCTTTCATATATATATATTAAAGAGAGGGAGAGAGAGAAAGGCCTAAAAGGGAGAGAGGGAGAGAGAGAGAAAGACTTGAGAGGGAGAGAGGGAGAGAGAAAGACTAGAGTGAGAGAGGGAGAGAGAGAGGGAGGGAGATTGAGGGAGGGAGAGAGAGGGAGAAAATGAGTGGGAGAGAGGGACAAAGAGAGAGGGGGATAGAGGGAAAGACTTGAGGAGGGAGGGAGAGAGAGAAAGTGGGAGAGAGGGGGAGAGGGAGAGAGAGAGAGGGAGACTAGAGAGTGGGAGAGAGGAGGAGAATGGGAGAGTAGACAGAGAGAGGGAGAGGGGAGACGGGAAGAGGGAGAGTGGGAGAGAGGAAGAGAGAGGAGAGGGAGAGAGAGGGGAGAGAGGGAGGGAGGGAGAGAGAGGAGAGAGAGAGAGAGAGGTGAGAGGAGAGGGAGAGAGAGAGAGAGAGAGAGAGAGAGAGAGAGAGAGAGAGAGAGAGAGAGAGAGAGAGAGAGAGAGAGAGAGAGAGAGAGGAGGAGGGGGGAGTGGGAGAGAGGGAGAGAGAGATGAGTGTTTCAAGAATGGGGAAAGGAATGAAGGTGTTTTCATTGATGTCAATTGGTCAAATAGTTATATACTAGTTGTTGTTGGCTATATATGTCAAGGACATTGAGAAAATTGTATTAAATAAAGTTTATAGGTATTAAGTTGTTACTCCAAGTAATGATTCGATATTTTCTCCTATGTTCGTGTGGTTCAACTATGTTGATCATGATTGAATTGAAGGTTAAAATTTGTGACAACTGATTCATCCCCCTCTTAGTTGTCCTATTCAACAATTGTATTAGACCTTGGTTCCTTGGTTAAGAGCTTAATTGCTTGAGGAAGGTTTGAGATGGCTAGCAAGATGGCCTTTGATTATCTGAGGTTTGATGGAGCTAATTATGGTATCTAGAAAGTAATGATGGAAGAATATCTAGAGTATTGTGGATATGATGTGGAGAAAGCTTACAATAATCCTTACACTCTTGCTAATTGTCTGAGTACACCTAAAGAGATTAGAGCACATGAAGTGAATAGTAAGGAAAAGTTCATCTTGAAGAATAGTCTAGTACATTCTGAGTTGATTAAGGTCCAACATTTGAAGACAACTAAGGAAGTCTTGGATGCTTTATAAAGAGCACATGATAGTTATGAAAGATTTAAAGAGGTGAAATTGCAAAATTTGGAAACACAGTTTGATCTTATGCATATGTCTGAAGATGAAAATGTTAAAGCTTATGTACGGTGATTAGATGAGGTAGTGGCTGGAATGCGATCACTTGGTGCTACTATAGATGAAACCAAGATTATAAAGAAGAATTTTAGAACTCTTCTTGATGATTATAGTGAGAAGGTGGGTGCTATTGAGCAGACTATAGCTTATAAGACTTGTACTAAGAATCTCCTATTAGGATTTTTGACATCTTATGAGATGAGGAAGCCAAGTCTAAGAAATGGAGGAAAATCCAAGACTGCCTTTAAAGCTACAAAATTTGAAGATTTGGATGAAGAGAACTTTGATGAAATAAAAGATAACTTTGTAAGAAGAATGAGAAAACGTTCCCATAAGTATGAAGGTAAGCTTCCCTTTAAATTCTTTAGTTGTGGAGAAATAGGTCATTATGTTGCAAAATGCTCGGTAAACAAAGATATGAGAAAGAAAAGAAAGGAAAGAAGATTAATAGAGATTAATATGTGAATGAGAATGCTAGCATTTTTGGTGAAGATTCAAAATATGAAGATTTAGATTACAATGAATGCTTGTTCTTAGTGATTAAGGATGAACCTAATTATACTAATTTAGAAAAACACATAAAGAAAAGCCCTCCAAAGAAGGAGAAGGAGAAAAATGAAGCTAGGATTATCTTTTCCCTACATGCTAAACAAGAAAAGAGTTTTTGGATAGTTGACAGTGGTTGTTCACATCACATGATTGGTGATAAGAGTAAGTTTATTAAACTTGAGAAATATGATGGAGGCTTGGTTATGTTTGGAGATGATACTGGTGCTAAAATATGTGGGATAGGTTCAATAAGTTTTGATGGAAAACATCATATTGACATTATTTAATATATTAAGGGTTTAAGGCATAATTTGTTGAGCATTGGTCAAATGTGTAGAAAAGGATATGATCTTGTGTTTAAGGACGAGAAAAGTGAGATCCAGAAAGGATATTCTAGAACATTGATTGATACTGGAAAAAATATGAATATGAATTAGATAAATGATAGTTGGTTATGGAATAGGACAATGTGTCACATGAATTTTGATAACTTGGCAAGGATTAGTGTTGTTAAGGCCATGAGATATTTACCAAGAATTACAAATCCTGCTAATGCTATTTGTAGGAATTGTTAGTTTGGGAAGCAAGCAAGAAATCTTTATAGATCAAAGAAATAATCTACTACCAGACTATTGGATTTAGTTCATGCATATCTTTGTGATCCTATGAGAGTGATAAATCTACTTGGTTAAAGGTACTTTATGCTTTTAATTGATGATTATTCTAGATATACATGGGTTACATTTCTTAGAGAGAAATAAGATGCATTAGATAGATTCAAGGAATTCAAAGCAATAGTTGAAAATGATGTGAATTTGAAGATAAAATGTCTAAGATCTGAAAGAGGTGGAGAATTCATCTCCCATGAGTTCAATATTTTTTTTGAAGTACATGGAATAAAGAGACAATTATCTACTCCGAGAACTCCTTAGCATAATGGAGTTGTTGAAAGGAAAAACATAATAGTTCAAGAGGTTTCTAGATCAATGATCACTAAGGTTGGTTTACCGAAAGTTTACTAGAAATAAGCTATTCATACTGTTGTTTATGTGTTCAATCAAGTTCAAGCAAGAGAAAATAGTACAAAGACTCCCTATGAGCTATGGCACAGAAGAATTCCTATAGTTAAATATTTCAAGGTATTCGGAAGCAAATGCTATATCAAAAGAGATGAGGAAACTTTGGGTAAGTTTGATGCAAGAAGTGATGAAGGCATATTTCTTGGATACTCTACTAAAATCAAGGCATACAAATGTTTCAATAAAAGACTGAGAAAGATTGTAGAGAGATTGAATGTGAAGGTTGATGAGACAATGAAGAATTCTATTGATATTGAAAAATATGTTTTTGATGAACATGATTGTGCAAGAATAGAAGAAATTATGGAAGAACAAGATAAAGATGAGCAGAAGAAGCAGGATGAACAAAATGAAAGAGAAGAAGCTGCTCTAGTGCTGCTCCCTAGGACACTGAAATATGTATATAGAATCATTAAAAAAACTAGATTATTGGAGATAAGAAAAAGGCATGTTAACTAGAAGCAAAGCTACTACTGAAGTAATTTTTTGTTTATTCTCTAAGATTGAGCTGAAGACAGTAAGTGAAGCATGTAAGGATGAACATTGGAAGGAAGAAATGAAAAAAAAATTGTAGAATGAGAAGAATCAAACTTGGGAATTGGTCCCAAGACCGACAGATAAAAATATCATTGGATCAAAATGGGTGTTCAGAAATAAGTTGAATGAGAATGGAGAAGTTGTTAGAAACAAAGTGAGGCTTGTGTGTAAAGGCTACTCACAAGTGGAAGGTATAGATTTTTAGAAAGCTTTTTCCCTGGTAGCAAGAATAGAATCTATAAGTATGTTCTTGGCATTGGCTACTGATAAAGGTTTCAAAGTCTATCAGAGAGATGTCAAGTCAACATTTTTGATGGTGAGATGGAAGAAGAAGTTTACATGGAACAACCGAAAGGATTTCAGTTAACAGATCAACTACATATGGTGTGAAAATTGAAGAAATATTTATGTGGATTGAAGTAAGATCCTAGATCTTGGTATGCAAGGATAGATAGGTATTTGATTCAACAAGGATTTAACAAAGGTATGGTAGACAATAATTTGTACTTTAAGATTGAAAATGCCAAAATCTTGATTGTAGTTATATATGTTGATGACATTATCTTCAAGGAGGAAATAAAAATGTGTGCAAGATGTTTGCAAAAGAGATGCATAAAGAATTTGAAATGTCTATGTTTGGGGAGATTAATTTATTTCTTAGGCTACAGATTAATCAAATAGAGAAAGGAATTTTCATTTCAGAGTCTAAGTATGTGAGAGAGATGTTGAAGAAGTTCGGGATGGAAGGTTCCAAACTGGTATGTACTCCTATGGTGACTAGTTTCAATTTGGGCAAAGATATTGATTCACATAAGGCCAATCAGAGAAAATATAGATCCATGATTGGTGGATTACTGTATTTGACTACTACTAGATTAGATATTATGCATGCGATTTTTCTTGTGGCTAGGTTTCAAGAAGATCTAAAGGAAACACATGTTTCTACAATTAAAAGAACATTTAGATATTTGAATGAAACTCTGAATTATGGATTGTGGTATCCTAAAGATACTGACTTTAGACTTAGCGCCTATACAAATCCATATTGGGCTGGATGTATAAATGACAAAAAGAGTACAAGTGGTGGTACATTTTTTCTTAGATGTAGATTAGTGGCATGGTTGAGTAAGAAGCAAGATTCAGTCACTTTGTCTACTACTGAAGCTAGGTATATTACTATTGCATCTTGCTATACACAAGTTCTGTGGATGAAACATACATTGAAAGATATCATAGTGCTATATGGTGATCTTATTTCTATCTTCTATGATAATACAAGCACAATTAACATTTCAAATAATCCTATGACACACTTGAGGATGAAGCATATATCTATTATATATCATTTCCTGAGAGAGGTCATGGAGAATGAATTCAAGCTTGAGTATGCACCAACAAAGGATTAGATTGTTGATATATTTAAATAATTTCTTCCTAAAGATACTTTTGAGTATCTCTAGGAGAATTTAGGGCTTATTTCCCCTCCTTTCATAAACTAAGATGCATAAATTTGGTAGATTCATGGTTCTATCTTTTTGAATTGATGTTTTGGTGCCTACCTCTTACGGGGAGTAGGTAGTTTCAAGTGTTGTCATTGTGAGTATTTTTTTTCATGTCAGAGGAAGATTCAATGAACATATCTTTTTCCTTTTCCATTGATGTCAAAGGGGGAGAGAAAGCATGTGAAAAGGAGAGAAAGCTAATGAGAGAAAGTAGGTAATGATGGAGATGATCTTCTGAGGGATAGAAAAAAAAATAAAAAAAATGAGAAGTATATTTAGAACTAGTATGGTTTCTTTGGTGATTTTTTACATCATGTGTTACCATCAATGAAAAAGGGGGAGATTGTTGCAAGAATGAAGAAAGGAATGAAGGTGTTGTCATTGATGTCAATTGGTTATCTACTAGTTGTTGTTGGCTATATATGTTGAGGATATTAAGAAAATTGTATTAAAGAAAGTTTATAGGCATTCAATTGTTACTCCTGGTAATGATATGGTATTTTACCCTATGTTTGCATGGTTCAAATATGTTGGTTTTGATTGAATTGAAGGTTAAAATATATGACAACTAATTCACCCCCGCTCTTAGTTGTCCTATTCAATAGAGAGGGAGAGAGAGATGGAGAGAGGGAGAGTGGGAGAGAGAGAGAGGAGAGTGGGAGAGAGGGAGAGATGGATAGTGGTAGAGAGGGAGAGATGGATAGTGGGAGAGAGAGAGTGGGAGAAAGAGAGAAAGGGAGATAGAGGGAGAGTGGGAGAGGGAGAGTAGGAGACAAAGAAAGACTTGAGAGGGAGAGAGGGAGAGTTGGAGGGAGAGAGAGAGAGGGAGAGTGGGAGAGAGGGAGATATGTAGAGGGAGAGAGGGAGGGAGAGGGAGAGGGAGAGGGAGAGTGAGAGAGGGAGAGATATAGAGAGAGAGGAGAGAGATGGAGAGAGGTAGAGGGGAGAGAGAGAGGAGAGAGGGAGTGGGAGGAGAATAATAGGGAGAGGGGAGAGAGATACTTAAGAGGGATAGGAGAGAGAGAGGAGAGGGAGAGAGAGAGGGATAATATATATTATATATTAATATACTATTAATATATTATGAATATATATAATATATTTTAATTTTATATTAATGTATATTAATATTTTATTATAAATATTAATATATATTATATATTAATATAATATTAATATATAATATATATATATAATATATATATATATATATATATAACAAATATATATATATATATATATATATCCATTTTGTTTGTTATAGGTTATAATGATAGACTTGCACGAGTAGCAATATATATTAATATATAATATATATTATATAATAATGTAATATTAAATTAATATATATTATATATTAATATAATATTAATATATATTAATATTATATTAATATATATAGTATATATTATATAAATATATTTAATAAATTAATATAGTATATGAATGTATAATAAGTATATATATTATAACATATAATAATTCTTACCAATAAAGTAAATGGATATCTATTTCGTTTGCTATAGGTTATAAGGCCGCAACTGCTCATGCAAGACATGATAGATATCTGTTTGGTAAGTAATATAAAAAACAAAAATGGGACTATTTTGAGTATTTCAATAGTCCCTATATTCTTTTTGTCACAAAATTCTCATGATTACTATATGTATTAGACAAAATTCTACTTTTGGAATATTCACTTACACTTTTTTTATAATTACGATCATTTGTGTGTGTATTTTTGTTTGTGCAATGGGGAGCAACAATCATCATAAGAGAAAAAGTAAAAGGAAACTAATAGTAGATCAAATTAAAGCATATAGAGCAAAAGATAGAGAAAGTCATAGGAAAAGAAAGAAAGGTATGAAAAATATTCAAATTGAAGCTTCTTCTGCACCGTTAAATGTTAATTCAAGTCAAGATGAAATAGAAATTGAAAATATTGAACATCATATTGGAATTGAAAATGAAAAAATTGAAATTGAAAATGAAATGTGAAAAAAATTGAGAATGAAAATGTTATTGAATATGAAAATGTTGTTGAAAATGAAATTTTTATTGAAAATGAAAATTTTGTTGAAAATGAAATTGTTATTGAAAATGTTGAAAATATTGAAAATAATGAGAATGAAAAAGTCAATAACATTGAACTTGAAAATGAAAATATTGATAACATTGAAAATGTTGAAAATTAACCTTATGTAACACTTAATTACATGGGAACCCCTAAATGGTTGCTTGAAAAAGATGAGAACATAATAGATAATCTTGAATGGAAAAGGTCACAATGAACGGTTTGTTTGTGGGCTACCAAAACATTCAATGAATACTTTTTTGATAAGACATTAACCAAAAAATGTTGAATTTTTGTTCAATTACTTAAGATTTACAAAATGAGACCATTATTTAAAAAATTGAATACTCGTCTCACGAAAAAATAGAAAAAAAATAGTATTATTGTAAAAAATATTTTTAATGCTCCAACCTCTATTGGAAAGACTAGTATGGAAAAGATAAAAGGGATGCTTGTAGAGTGATCACAACCTCAGTAGTAATCCATCATTTGAGAAACATAGAAGGAGATAAATCATACATAGAGGAAGTATATCAACAAGAAGATCAAGAAGAAGACACCAAATTTATATATTCCATATCTAAACTTCTAGATCATGAATTGTTAGAACTCAACTTAGAAGGAGACATATAAATATAAAGTGAAAATTATAGCACTGATAGTGAGGAAGTTCTTACCAAAAGGATGATAGAAGAACTAGAATTGAGATTCAAAGAATCAATGGATTTAGGAAGATATATATGATACATAGGCACCACAAAAATATAATGCAAATTATCATAGAAGTAGAAAATATACTATAAAATCCAAATAATGAAATAGAAGATACCTCCAACCCTATTTCCCAAAAATTACTAGGCATAAATCATATTTCAAGAGGTATATCTCACATTAAGCTACCCTAGTATTTAGGTGTTGCATATCTCAATGAGTACATAGAAGAAATGGAGAGAACCTTTGATAAAGAAGACTTATGAATTGCCACATTACAAGACACACTAGTGTGTAATGTTACATTCTCATGGAAGGCACATCAGGACAACATTTCTTGGTGGGATGTATTCAAAATATTTATTTGAACAAGGAAATTATCCATAGAAGGAGAATATAGTATTATTTTAAAATATCAAGGATCTCTTTCATCTGAGGACCGTTTGGTCATATGCATAACAACATGTAAGGGAAGAAGAGAGTATTATACTCAAAAATACATAATTTTTTTTAATTAGACTTTGACACCAGTGGTCCAAACCTAGTACAAAAACCAAGAGAGAAGAGAAATAGATAAGGACTAGGAAGAAATCAAACAAGAGTATTCATGAATTTTCTTGATCATGACAATGAAGAAATTCATACCACACTAAATTATGGATGAAGGAGATCATATTTAAACTAATAGAGGAAAACAACATTAAGATACATGAACACACTCAACACCACCAAAAAATAGAAGGTGTTTGGAAGTTATAATTGAGTGGATGGAGGAGACCCAAATCCTAGGAAAAATATGGTATGAAACACATTATGATGGAGAAAAAGAACCAAAATTAGAAATTTGCAACTAAAGGGGAAGTATAAATACATATGATTAAAAAATCCATGGGGGAATATTACAATCAACCTTTGAGGATAGGAGAAGATAATATAGCCACCACTAAATAAAAATATGAGATTATTGGGATGAACAAGTATTTTTGAAAATAATTGAAATATTTTTCAAGTATGAAGATCTATTTCCTTAAACATTCACTAACCTTAAGGGAATCAAAGAAGAAGTTGGGGTGATGCATATACAACTTAAGGAGGGAGAAAACCTACAAAAAAATGACACTATAGGCTCAATCCCAATACAAAGAAGAAGGCCAAAATAAAACTAGATAGAATGCTAACAATAGGGATCATTAAACCTATCAAAGATATAGAGTGGATTAGTCCAATGGTGGTACAAAAAATGAAAATAGAAGAGATAAGTGTAAGAAAAAAATGATATATTGATTCTCCCCCCTCTCAGTATATCATTTTGATCTAACAATGATTATCAGATTCAAGTTCCTTGGTGCACTATAACAACTTAAGGTAGATCTTGGTTTATAACACATGGCTCAGAAAAGAGCCATTCTTTGAAGTACCACTGCTTGATGGAAGAAAATAAGCCTTTTGGAGTGTGATAATCAAAGCCTACCTTACTTCACTAGGGTATGATGTTTGGAGAGTTCCAAAGGATTATTATATTGAACCTACTCATCCTATTACAAATTTTGATGCAAAGAAGGCCCATGGGAACAATGCCAAATAAAATAATGCTATCTTGAGTAGCTTAAAAAATTATAGGTTTTTTATGGTGGTGCAATGTAAGACAACCAAGGAGATATGAGATAAGCTCAATAATCTATATGAAGGAAATGAGTGTGAAGAAGGAAAAAATGAAATCTTATAGAACACTATTTGAGAATCTGAGGATGAATGAAGAGGAGAACATTGCTAGCTATTTTCATTGGGTGGATGAAGCAGTCATTGGGATTAGAGTACTAGGTGAAGATATAATTGACTCAGTGGTTGTAAAGAAAGTTCTAAGAACACTCCCTCACTGATTTGATTCAAAGGTATCTACTATTGAAGAAGCCAAAGATTTGACAAAACTTACCATGGAAGAACAGTTTGGATCTCCCATCACCTATGAAATGATAAATGAAGTTCAAGGTACACACAAAAGAGAAGCTACATTCATGTTGGGAAAATATGTCACAACCTTCAATTATATAAAAGGTTATTTTATAGGATATATTTTTCCTAGTTACACTGATAGGTGTAATAGACAATGGCATTAAGGGGGAGGAGTGGAATGCATGTAAATAATTTTTTGTTAACTTTTTTAGGAAACTACTAAAATGGTTGACCTACATCTTTTAAATGATACAAATGTTGTAAATCTATACCTAATTATTAAGTTTGAGATCTAATGGTGGATATTTTGTTGGCCTATCTTGCCCTAGAATGTAACCCTATTTTATGAGGGTGTTGTATTATGACTATGGTAGAGATGGTGATGTATTTTGAGAGTCTGATAGTAGTTGAACTATCTCTTGATCTATGGTGGTGATACTCCTGTGAGAAGCTTTCTCTGCAAGTATATTGTAATCTTTGTGATTTTTTGAATACTATATTGGGTGGCTTTTGGAGTGTGGGTTTTTTCTCCCGAAAGGGTTTTCCCCACATAAATCACTGTGTTGTGCTATGCATGATATTTATGTTTAAGTTTTTGTAACTGTTATGGATCTATAAATTTTTTAAATTTTTCTCCTCTCAAGATGAGTGTAAGAAGTTGTCCCACTACCTTAGCTTCCTTACAATGGTATGGGAGCTTGATTACCTTTGGTTTCAATTTTGGGTTGTTGGGTTTTTTGAACTAATCTAGATTTGAGTGGGAGTTTGTGTAGAAGACACTTTGTGATCTTGTTGCAAGAATTTTTAGATGGAAAGTTCATTAGGGAGGATAGAGGTGCCGATAAATTTTCAAGAACTAATTTTGAAATGTGGAAGCTGAAGATGGAGGATTTGTTAATAGATTGAGATATATGTGATTCTATTGATGAGAATGTTTCAAGGCCTATAGATCCTACTCAACCTGTTCAATATGATGTTATGGACCATAAAGCTGAGGGTCTAATAAGATTGTGCTTGGTATACTATTTTAATTAATGTCCATAAAGAGACCTCTACACATAAACAATGGAAGAAACTTGGTGAGATGTATCAAGCTAAATATTTAGTGAACAAGATTTTATTGAGGAAGAAGTTGTATTCCTTGAGAATGGAAGAGGGTGGATGAATCAAAAAACACCTAGAAGCATTCAATAGACTAGTGGATCAATTGGCATCAATTGGTGTCAAAATGGATGGGGAGGAGAAATGTCAGGTCTTTCTTTGTTCTTTGTCTAATTCATAGGATTCTCTTGTTATGGCTACTGGGAGTACTTCTGCAATTTTGAAGACTGAAGATGTGTTGGGTTCTTTTCTTTCTGAAGAGATGAGGAGGAAGGTATCCATCACTACCAAGGAGGCCTTGAATGTCTGTGGAATAACTAATGAAAAAGGAAAGATAAATGAGAAGAGTGAAAAATAAAAGTCTAGGGGGAGATCTAAATCTCCTAGAAAGTCCAAAGTTATTTGCTAGAACTACGATAAGCTTGGACATGTTCACAAGGAATGCAAAGAAGACAAGAAGAAGAAAAAGAAGAAGAAAAAGAAGAAATTTGATTATGATTCTAAGTCCAATAAGGAAGATGGCGACACATTTATTGCAGCTTTGGTGTTCTCATGCAGGTAATGATGCATGGTTAATTGACTCAGGTGCATCTTTCCATATGACTTTTAACAAAGATTAATTTTCTAAATATGAAGAATTTGATGGAGGTAAGGTGTACTTGGGTGATGATTCTCATTTAAACATTGTTGTTTGTGGTAAAGTTAAAATAAGGTTTCCTAATGGTAGAATAAAAAGGATTAATGGTGTGTTGCATATCCCTAGATTATCACAAAATCTGTTCTCTGTAAGCAAACTAATAGATGCAGGTGTGTAGGTAGTATTTTTTGATGCAGGTTACAAGGTGGTTAGAGGTGCTATGGTGATTGCTAGAGGTGTTAGATATGGAACATTTTATAAGCTAGATGCATGTACTATTGAGTGCAATGGTACTTCTATGAATATCAAGTCTGTGGAAGAAGTGATGGTTTTACCTTCAACAAATGGTCATGGCTTTTGGGTACCCAAGGGTGCTCTTTCTTCTGAGATAAAGTTACCTATAGAGAAAAATATGTTATGGCACCAAAGACTTGGACACATTGGAGAAAAGGGTCTAAGGAACTTGAAAAATAAAAGCCTTGTTGAAGGTTTTTTTGATTGTAACCTTGAATTCAATTTTTGTGAGCATTGCATTTATGGAAAAAAAAATCATGTTCAGTTTTACTCAAGTTCTCATAAATCCTATGGTGTATAGGATCTTATTAATTATGATGTGTTTGGTACTTTAGATGTTCCTTTGATTGGTAAATCTACATATTATGCTTCATTTATTGATGATTATATTAGGACATGGGTATATTTTCTAAAGAGTAAATATGAAGTTTTCAGTAGATTTAAAGAATTTAAAGCAATCGTTGAGTTACAAAATGGAAAGAAAATAAAATGTTTGAGGACTAATAACAACGGTGAATTTTTCTCTAATGATTTTGATAGATTCTATAAAGATTGTGGTATTCATAGACAAAAGATAACTCTGTATTCTCCACAACAAAATGAAGTTGTAGAAAGAATAAATAGGACACTAATGGAGAAGGCTAGGAGTATGTTGAGTGGTGCTGGTCTTGAATAAAGGTTTTGGTCTGAAGCTGTTGCCACTTCCTATTTACTAATTAACAAGTCTCTTACATCAACTCTTGTTGATAAGATGCCTATTGAGGCATGGTTAGGTCACAAGCCTTCATTAAGAAATCTTAGAGTTTTTGGTTGTGAGGCATATGCACATGTTCCAAAGGAGAAGTGAAATTTTTTGGAGAGCAAGGCTATGAAATGTATCTTGATCAGATATAGTTATCGTGTGAAAGGATACAAGCTTTGGGAACTTGTTGCAAATAAGTAATATTGTAATACCTCTCTTTGCATGTGACTAATACAACGTTAAATTGTTATATATTCCTCATAAATAGATGGTTAGATATATTGCAAGCGATATGAAGATGATTGTCTAACAGTAACCTTATAGTTTATTTTTACTTTATGTTATATCATTGTTATTTTACTTAATGAATATGTATGTGCATGTGAATTATTGTATGAGATTCAAACTTATAAGATGAATTTGAAATAAGATAATTGTTGTGTCGTATTACATTGGAAGAGTAATTAGCTATGTAAATGATTCATGAATAAAGTTACAAAGATTTGATTCACAATTAATGTGGTTTATTAATATGTCTAACTGTGCTTAATTATGTTGTGTAGGAAATTAAATGAGTCGATGTGGGATTAACATTAAAGGTCAAGAAGATAATGGTGCTAGCATGAGAAGGGATAACCATCAAGTGCAAATCAAAAGACTTCTTGTTGAGGATATAAATTTAACTCCATCCGAGACCTAGAAGAAAGTAGAGTTAATGTATTGGAGGGCTAAGGAATCAAATATGCAAATAGGAGGATGGATAAATATTGGAATCAAATCATATACATCTTTGGGAAGTTCTAAGTGTATCCCTATTTGACTTAGAAGGGTTTGAGGTCTTATTATTGATTGGGTGATTATGTTTGAGTAGAATCCAATTGTAGGACATGTGATGTGAGTTTGGTTGGGGTTGGAACCCTTGATCAGGATCAAAATTCGTATGGATTCTTTTGTGAGTTTTAAAAAGGGATTATTGAGTCATTTTCCTTGGTTTTTGAGCAAGAATAGACCCCTAGGACCTATACCTATGGGTTTGGAACCTTTTTGACATGTGAGCTTGTCCTTGGAGTGTGAAAAGACCCCTCAAAAGTCCACATTCATGAATGTGACGAATTCAAAAAGTGTTGGGGCTTGGGAAGAGTGACTTGTCACTCTCAACTTCCCACTCCCCAAAAAGTTCTTGGAATTGGCACAAGACTCACACATGTGTGAGCACTTGTGGGAAAGAGTGTAGGTTTGGAGGATTCCTATATACCTCAAGAGGATGGAAGATTTGGGCATTGCCCACTTCTCCTCTTGGAGAACTTGAGTGGAGATGTTAGAAAGAATGAGAGGAGAGAAACCAATTTTTTTGGAGGATAGTGATCAAGAAAGCATGGCCTGGAGAGGAAATATGGATCAAAGAGCTCAATCCCTTCACCTAAAGAAAAGAGATAAGTTCTTCCTATTTTCATTTACCTTTGTTTATTGGTTGTAAAGATCTGACATGGTGAATGTATTATAGTTGAAAATATGAAGTAGTGAACCTAGATGCTTTAAATTAGTGCTATGCTCATTTTAGCCTTTAGGAAAAATGAGAAGAGACTCCATTTATCATCATGGATCTTAAAGAATTCCTTGCTCGTGGGTATGGCTAGAGCCCACGTGGCTCCATGATGCCATTTCGGTAGGGTGGAGAGCAAGCCCTTAGACAATGGTTTGTTAATTAGTTTATTTCTAAGTATTGTTGTAATATTAAAGGTTAGTGTATTTTTTAAGATGGAAGAATAAAAAGAGAAATCCCTTTTCATTGGAATGGATCTTCTTTTTATGAATTTTAGAGAAAAAAGAAAAGGAGTATATTTTTGTTTCTACTTGATATTTGTTGATAAAATGAATGAAATTTGGTGTTATTTTTAATAGTAATGATGGGATCTTATAGTTTTATTTGGAAAGAAAGTGTAGTATTTTTATATTGGAAAAAAAGGTTAACGAACCTATATTAAAAAATAGGCTCTTACAATGATGTTGCAAGTTTGTCTATGAAGCCTAATTTGACTTTTACAATGAAGCCTAATTTGACTATTTTATGGTAAAAAGAAAAGAAAATACATAAGGTAGTCTAAATGTTAAATAGAAGAAAATGTACTCTATGAAATATGCACTAAAAAAAAAAGATTTGTTTTTGGAAAATGAAAGAAATATTGTATTAGTTATTTGGGTTTCTCTTGTATGTAAATAATGAAAGCTGTTTTTATTCATTTATAAATGTAAAGGTTATAATCTTTGTGTATGGTATTGCAAGTTTTTATAAGAGATCTCGTGTAGTCTTCTTGTTATAAATAAAAGAAAAGAAAGTGACAGTTTAATGAAAGCTTGAGAAATAGATTGATTTATATTGATTTGAAGAAATGGGTAACTATCTATTATAGAGAAAGAATAGTAAAATTAAATCCATTTTGGGAAACATGAGAAGGGATTAAGGGTATCCTGCTAAATTAAATAAAGAAAATATTGGTTTATATATATATATATATTAATATAAATGATATTCTAAATATTATACCCTCAGTAAACATATATCAGAACAAATAAAATATTCACATTTAATATGAAACCTCATGCATCTAGAAGGAAAATGAGGTCCACATTTGGTTTATAAAATATAAACACCATCTATAGCTCACAGCTGCATTTTACAGAGGTACAAATCAAAGTATAAACTGCAGATCTCATATACCTATTGCATCAACAAGTCTATGTGATATGCAAAAGAGAAAAATACAAAAAAAATAGAGCAGAGAAAAGATATAGGCCGATTGCCCCTTGATCTGATTTATATATTTAAATAGAACCCAAATAGTTGCATCTCTGTTCACAACAAACAAAAGAGGGGAGATTCTATAGTTGGTAGTAGGGGTTTTATGTCAGTAGTTGAATCCTGTACATTTCTTACAGATCTATAAAAAAAAAAAAGAACAGTGCTAAAGATTTGAGAGGGTTATGCAGACCAAACACAACAATGAGACAATGGAATGCAGGTATTTCTTCCTGAGTTTGATAAAAAAATAAAAAATAAAAAAATCCCAGATATGTCCATCTATTTGATCTATAGATCATGTGGTGTGGATGGCTGCACCAATCCTCCTATAGGCTCCAAGAAATATTTTTTTCCGCCGCTTAGCCTCCCTCATACCTGCATAGAGAATGAGTTAGAAATGGGAGTATGAGATAAAAAAAAAAGAATAGAGATTTAGGGCAAGCGCCTTATGGAGTCCGATTAGGGTTTCATTATATATTTTAATTGTAATTTATTTATTTGTGCGAATTAAATTTATTATACACCTCTTCATGAATGATTTTTTTTTTTTTTTTTGAATAATAAGAATCTTGGTGAGGAAAATTGTTATAATTAATAATAAATTTCACTTCATTTATAACTTAATCAAGTAATTACTCTATTGAACGGAATTTAAGTTATTTAAAAACTTGCATATAATAAGTAAGCAATTTAAACAAGTTAAGTTGTAATGAATTGTAAAGGCTATCATCATGTATTAAAATATGGTAAGTATTTGGTAATTTAAGTTTATCTAAATTAGAACTTAGCAATGTTCTTATGGATGTGTACTCATATTAATATTAAAAAAGGGTAACACAATAGATATATCTCTTATTTAAGATGTCAAAAATAAAAATAAAAATCAACATCCTTAAATGTGCAAAAGAATTAAGGAAGGATCTAGATTTTTTGGGAAGCCTTTAGAAGTTAAAAGATAGAAAGAAAGGAGCTTTATCTAAATAAGTATATGTTCCCCTTAATTAAAATAAATAAAGAAAGAATCAATTCCTACCTTTTAGGAGATATTGCATAAAGAATGGAAAGTTTTTATATAAATTTCTAATTTAGCTATTGTATTAAGATACACATTATTTTAATAAATCTATACTTTAATAAATGAATAAATAGATATTTACAAATATCTTTTAATAAAAGTGTTTGATTGGAAAAGCAAAATAAAATGGAAGGTTTATATAAATTTCTAAGTTGACTACTATATTGCTACATGAGGATACAATGATACTCCAATTATTATCTCGATTATAGGGTTGTGTAAATGCTAACTTACACTTGTATGGAGGTTAAGATTATGATTATATATATAAGGATATTAGTATCTATCAAATATAAATATTTGAAGTAATAATTAAAGTGAGGTTTCTATATTTTATTTCATCCATTCTTATACATATACCGTGATGATAGATTTAATAATCTATCAATATAGATAAAAGTAAGAGATATGAAAATTTAGAACTAATCCATTATATATATTTGTAGGAAAATAGATAAATAAATATCTTTGCATAAAGATTTAAAAATTGGGTGCATCATTTGTGTATTTAAATAATAATAAAAAAATATCATTAGGATTTTTTTTTCTAGCAAATTAGGTATGACATAATAATATACTAAGATTAGTGGCAAATGTAAGCTAAGAAAATATATGATCCAACATAAAGTGGGCCAATAATAACAAGCGATGATCTTTTGAGTGAAGTACAATGTTGAGAAGTATGTTACAGTATTCTTGTTTTATAGATCTTAAATATTGATTCACATAAATTTTTAAAAAATAACTATATTAGTATCAACAACTCTATAATTAAACTTAGACCTAGTTAAGACATTATGACACTTTAAGTAAATGTGAAATTTAAATTATAAAATTAAACAAAAATCTCATTAGTGATGACATTATAGATAATACCATCTCGTCAAATATTTGGTAAGGAATTAAAGTCTTCAATCTATAACTCCTGACTTTAGAATTCGATCGATTTATTGCTTATTGCTAATACAACTGGTGAATTTCTTGTTCAATATAACATTCATCAATTAGCATTAGGCTTTAAGAAGTTGCATTGTGCAAAGATGGCTGGTTGTGTAAGTGTTAGTTTGCAAACCTATGTTTTAAAAAATTAAGTATATGGATTTCTTGTTAGAAAATTTCCAGGCGACCACTTTGGTATCAGAGCCCTAGGTTGCAACTCTAGGGAACTCTGGGAACAATTTGGGCATTAAGAGTTGTGTGTGTGTGGATAAATGTGCAAACCTCCTTGTGTTAGGTAGAATAAAATGTTGTAATGAAAATCCTAGATAACTTACCTTGTATAGAAAAAGAGAATATAAAAGTTAATATCCAACCTAGTTAGAGTTGTGATGTACCCTATGGTCAAAGATTGAACGAAATCCATGGTTCAAATAAATGTTTAATTAAAAGAATTTTATCTTTAAGAATTAATCAGACAAAATAGGTTCCCTTGATTTAAGTAAGGACGGTGGAGGAATTAGTCTAGCTAACAATGGTTATGACGTTAATCTAGTCTTTTGGCATTAAACTTTCTTAAACCTTAAAAAGGTATAATTGAGCTTTGAAACATAGTCTTTTTATAAAGTGTATAAATAGTGTTATAAGACATCATGATGTGTATTATTAAAGAAACATTATTTTGTTGGCTTCCTTAGTCAATAATTATAAAGGGAAATAGTAATGCTACTTCTTGACGTTATGGTTGTTGTGGGAGCAACATATTTTCTTACAGGAACCTTAGTACAAATAAAGAATGGAAGTTATACTTTTGAAGATTTATCACTAGATAAAGGAAGGAACTATATGAACCTCTAAAGGGGATTAATGTGTTAAAGGTTGTGGTTGAATAAGGTTAGATCTCTAAACCCTTAAATTGATTAAATCAATTTGACAACAAGAATGGAATTAAAAAAAAAAAACCCCACAAACTGTGTATTATGAGGAATTTGAGCAACCATATAGTTAGATTCAAACTCTTAACAAAGATTAAAACTAAACCTTTAGGGTGTAGGTTGTTTGACAAAAATAAATAAATTAAGGACTTGTTTACAAATTGGTATTAATACACGCATGAACTAAGAATCTTTTAAACCTTGACCATGGAATTTATAGGCCCTCTTCTATTACCCAAAGGTATTGATTGACATATAAGTGTATAAGGGTTAATCTCGTGAAGCAGCAAACAATTCACTTTATGGTTGGTAAGAAAAAAATTTCATGTATGATGGCATCAACTAAGGATAAAAGCCTTGCAATGCATAGTAAATCCAATTTTTAAAAGTGGTCAAAATCATATTTTAGCTTGAATTAAATGGGTAAACTTTAAGTTATCCTAACACTTTTGCAAATAAACAAAGACTTAGTGAATGTAATAGAAATACAACTAATAAATCTTGGAGTTGTTTTACCAATAGACTAAAATAGCAAATGATAGAACATGATTCAAGTCATAGGTGAGAATGTATAGAAAGTTGCAACTAAGTTAAGATTGGTGAAAATTGAATTAGATATTGTATAAATAACTTAATTCTAGAAAATTAAACATACCTTTGTGATGAGACCATATCAAAATGTGAACTTGATGTTAAAACTTTATCTAGAATGCATGCTATTACTACTTTCCTTATAAATGAGCTAATAAATAAAGTCTTGTTGGAGCCAAAATAGGAAATGATTGTATGTCTAATATGAAGTAATAACATATTCAATTAGGTGTTGACCTTTAAGGTTGTGTATATGTCACAAGAATTGAAGATTCAATTGTTTGAATTTAAAAATTGGGTGAGGAATTATGTAAAAAATTTAGTGAATTGAATGATTGAGAAGCTAAATGGTATCATCAAGGACATGAAAATTTCCATGAAAGACTCCCAACTGATGTTGTGCATTTCTAGATACCAATGACTAGTACTCTTGAGGAAAATATGTGTGTGTGTGTGAAAGAGAAGCACACTGGAGAAAACTTAGAGGTAGGAATTGATACTCATTGTATGTATTTGTACCTTAAGAAGTTAGAAATAATTGTGATTACAAAAAAATTATGATTATAACATGTGATTAAATGAGTCAACGTTAGGTAGTGAAATGCAATATTTGTTTAAAAATATATATAGATTAATGAGTTGTGAAAATTATTATTCTATGATTTATCATGTGTTTTATGAATTGAGTGTGCTTTCTTCTCTTGTATTATAATGTTTCAAAAGAAAATGATTGATTAACTTCTTTATTGAGTAGAAAACATTCTTTATCATGTTGCAAAATATATATAATGGAATTACCATATGGATATGTTAGTGAACATGTAACAAACATAGTTGAATGAAAGAGGAAGGACAATATGGATTCAAATATAGAAAACCAATATTGATCATATATGTGATGTTGGACAATGGATTAGTAAGATAAAAGTATGATATACCATGTATTGTTAAACCTAAGAAAATGGA
>VDFB02000013.1:143604655-143632155 GCA_007258455.2 Sequoia sempervirens
ATTAGATCCTTCATTTAAAAGGTATAAAATCATCATGAATAAGAATCATTATCTTTCAACCATGATACATAAGAAAGAACATTATGTACACCATAGGGGTTTGATGCAACCTTAAAAAAAAATCCTTACAAGACAACAAGATACATGTTCAATAGATTGTTCATGTGAAATATATACAATAATCATAATCAACAAATAAGACATCACTCAACCTTGATGTATGAAAAAACACCGTATATGAAGAAACACTAAATTAAAAGATTATTTAATATTTTTTACTAAATGGTTGTTTAGGATACTAGGTTCACTTTTTTTGTTTTCCACTAACCAGGGTTTCAAATATTTTTGTAGGGTTAGATTGAAATGAAAAAATTCAACAAAAATACAAAGAATGAAAAAAAAAAACCTAAATTAATCACTAATTAGCAAAAAAAGTAGAAAAAAATGCAAAGAAAAGGATTCAAACACACACTTGGAACATGTCAGATGTCGCTGCTTAACTAGGATCACAGTGAAAATGAGGTAGGGTTTGGGTTATAAAATCCTCAACAAAACAAATATCCATTTCTTTCTAGTTTATTGATATATTTTGAAGAAGCTTAAAATCTAATGAAGTTGATAATGAATATTTGTTTGCTATTTATTATGAATATATAATAAATTTATTATATATAAATATATAATAATATATTTCATATATACTATATATTATATATTAAATATATTATAGTATATATTATATATAATATATAATTTATATTCTATGTATTGTATATATATTAAAAATATTATATATTATATAATATATTTATTACATAGTCTCCCTTTGAATTCTTCATCTCCCTCTCAGGTCTTTCATATATATATATTAAAGAGAGGGAGAGAGAGAAAGGCCTAAAAGGGAGAGAGGGAGAGAGAGAGAAAGACTTGAGAGGGAGAGAGGGAGAGGGAGGACTGGAGAGGGAGAAATGAGTGGAGAGAGGGAAGAGGGGAGGGAAAGATGGAGAGGGGGGAGAGTGGAGAGGAATGGAGGAGGGGGGGGGGGACGGGGAAGAGAGTGGAGGAAGAGGAAGGAGGGGGAAGGGAGAGAGGGAGAGAGAGAGGTGTAGAGAGGGAGAGAGAGGGGAGAGAGAGAGAGAGAGAGAGAGAGAGAGAGAGAGAGAGAGAGAGAGAGAGAGAGAGAGAGAGGAGAAGAGAGAGAGAGAGAGAGAGAGGGGGGGGGAGTGGGAGAGAGGGAGAGAGAGATGAGTGTTTCAAGAATGAGGAAAGGAATGAAGGTGTTTTCATTGATGTCAATTGGTCAAATAGTTATATACTAGTTGTTGTTGGCTATATATGTCAAGGACATTGAGAAAATTGTATTAAATAAAGTTTATAGGTATTCAATTGTTACTCCAAGTAATGATTCGATATTTTCTCCTATGTTCGTGTGGTTCAAATATGTTGATCATGATTGAATTGAAGGTTAAAATTTGTGACAACTGATTCATCCCCCTCTTAGTTATCCTATTTAACAATTGTATCAGAGCTCGGTTCCTTGGTTAAGAGCTTAATTGCTTGAGGAAGGTCTGAGATGGCTAGCAAGATGGCCTTTGATTATCTGAGGTTTGATGGAGCTAATTATGGTATCTAGAAAGTAATGATGGAAGAATATCTAGAGTATTGTGGATATGATGTGGAGAAAGCTTACAATAATCCTTACACTCTTGCTAATTATCTGAGTACACCTAAAGAGATTAGAGCACATGAAGTGAATAGTAAGGAAAAGTTCATATTGAAGAATAGTCTAGTACATTCCGAGTTGATTAAGGTCCAACATTTGAAGACAACTAAGGAAGTCTTGGATGCTTTAGAAAGAGCACATGATAGTTATGAAAGATTTAAAGAGGTGAAATTGCAAAATTTGGAAACACGGTTTGGTCTTATACATATGTCTGAAGATGAAAATGTTAAAGCTTATGTACAGAGATTAGATGAGGTAGTGGCTGGAATGCGATCACTTGGTGCTACTATAGATGAAACCAGGATTATAAAGAATAATTTTAGAACTCTTCTTGGTGCTATTGAGCAGACTATAGCTTATAAGACTTGTACTAAGAATCTCCTATTAGGATTTTTGACATCTTATGAGATGAGGAAGCCAAGTCTAAGAAATGGAGGCAAATCCAAGACTGCTTTTAAAGCTACAAAATTTGAAGATCTGGATGAAGAGAGCTTTGATGAAATAAAAGCTAACTTTGTAAGAAGAATGAGAAAACGTTCCTGTAAGTATGAAGGTAAGCTTCCCTTTAAATTCTTTAGTTGTGGAGAAATAGGTCATTATGTTGCAAAATGCTCGGTAAACAAAGATATGAGAAAGAAAATAAAGGAAAGAAGATTAATAGAGATTACTATGTGAATGAGAATGCTAGTATTTCTGGTGAAGATTCAAAATATGAAGATTTAGATTATAACGAATGCTTGTTCTTAGTGATTAAGGATGAACCTAATTATACTAATTTAGAAAAACACATAAAGAAAAGCCCTCCAAAGAAGGAGAAAAATGAAGGTAGGATTATCTTTGCCCTACATGCTAAACAAGAAAAGAGTTTTTGGGTAGTTGACAGTGGTTGTTCACATCACATGATTGGTGATAAGAGTAAGTTTATTAAGCTTGAGAAATATGATGGAGGCTTGGTTATGTTTGGAGATGATACTGGTGCTAAAATATGTGGGATAAGTTTAGTAAGTTTTGATGGAAAACATCATATTGGCATTATTTACTATGTTAAGGGTTTAAGGCATAATTTGTTGAGCATTGGTCAAATGTGTAGAAAAGGATATGATCTTGTGTTTAAGGATGAGAAATGTGAGATCCAGAAAGGATATTCTAGAACATTGATTGATACCGGAAAAAAATATGAATATGAATTAGATAAATGATAGTTGGTTATGGAATAGGACAATGTGTCATATGAATTTTGATAACTTGGCAAGGATTAGTGTTGTTAAGGCCGTGAGATATTTACCAAGAATTACAAAGCTTGCTAATGCTATTTGTAGGAATTGTTAGTTTGGGAAGCAAGCAAGAAATCTTTATAGATCAAAGAAATAATCTACTACTAGACTATTGGATTTAGTTCATACATATCTCCATGGTCCTATGAGAGTGATAAATCTACTTGGTTAAAGGTACTTTATGCTTTTAATTGATGATTATTCTAGATATACATGGGTTACATTTCTTAGAGAGAAATAAGATGCATTAGATAGATTCAAGGCATTCAAAGCAATAGTTGAAAATGATGTGAATTTGAACATAAAATGTCTAAGATCTAAAAGAGGTGGAGAATTCATCTCCCATGAGTTCAATATTTTTTGTGAAGTGCATGGAATAAAGAGACATTTATCTACTCCGAGAACTCCTTAGCATAATGGAGTTGTTGAAAGGAAAAACATAACAGTTCAAGAGGTTTCTAGATCAATGATCACTAAGGTTGGTTTACCGAAAGTTTACTAGAAATAAGCTATTCATACTGTTGTTTATGTGTTCAATCAAGTTCAAGCAAGAGAAAATAGTACAAAGACTCCCTATGAGCTATGGCACAGAAGAATTCCTATAGTTAAATATTTCAAGATATTCGGAAGAAAATGCTACATCAAAAGAGATGAGGAAACTTTGGGTAAGTTTGATGCAAGAAGTGATGAAGGAATATTTCTTGGATACTCTACTAAAAGCAAGGCATACAAATGTTTCAATAAAAGGATGAGAAATATTGTAGAGAGGTTGAATGTGAAGGTTGATGAGACAATGAAGAATTCTATTGATATTGACATATATGCTTTTGATGAACATGATTGTGCAAGAATAGAAGAAATTATGGAAGAACAAGATAAAGATGAGCATAAGAAGCAGGATGAACAAAATGAAAGAGAAGAAGCTGCTCTAGTGATGCTCCCTAGGACACTGAAATATGTATATAGAATCATTAAAAAAACCAGATTATTGGAGATAAGAAAAAGGCATGTTAACTAGAAGAAAAGCTACTACTGAAGTAAATTTTTGTTTATTCTCTGAGATTGAGTTGAAGACAGTAAGTGAAGCATGTAAGGATGAACATTGGAGGGAAGCAATGAATTTTTTTTTGTAGATTCAGAAGAATCAAACTTGGGAATTGGTCCCAAGACCGACAGATAAAAATATCATTGGATCAAAATGGGTATTCAGAAATAAGTTGAATGAGAATGGAGAAGTTGTCAAAAACAAAGTGAGGCTTGTGTGTAAAGGCTACTCACAAGTGGAAGGTATAGATTTTTAGAAAGCTTTTTCCCTGGTAGCAAGAATGAAATCCATAAGGATGTTCTTGGCATTAGCTACTGATAAAGGTTTCAAAGTCTATCAGAGAGATGTCAAGTCAACATTTTTGATGGTGAGATGGAAGAAGAAGTTTACATGGAACAACCAAAAGGATTTCAGTTAACAGATCAACTGCATATGGTGTGAAAATTGAAGAAATATTTATGTGGATTGAAGTAAGATCCTAGAGCTTGGTATGCAAGGTTAGATAGGTATTTGATTCAAAAAAGATTTAACAAAGGTATGGTAGACAATAATTTGTACTTTAAGATTGAAAATGACAAAATCTTGATTGTAGTTATATATGTTGATGACATTATCTTTGGAGGAAATGAAAATCTGTGTAAGATGTTTGCAAAAGAGATGCATAAAGAATTTGAAATGTCTATGTTTGGGGAGATGAATTTATTTCTTAGGCTACAGATTAATCAAATAGAGAAAGGAATTTTCATTTCACAGTCTAAGTATGTGAGAGAGATGTTGAAGAAGTTTGGGATGGATGGTTCCAAACTAGTATGTACTCCTATAGTGACTGGTTTCAATTTGGGTAAAGATCTTGATTCACATAAGGCCAATCAGAGAAAATATAGATCCATGATTGGTGGATTACTGTATTTGACTACTACTAGATTAGATATTATGCATGTGGTTTTTCTTGTGGCTAGGTTTCAAGAAGATCCAAAGGAAACACATGTTTCTACAATTAAAAGAATATTTATATATTTGAATGAAACTCTGAAATATGGATTGTGGTATCCTAAAGATACCGACTTTACACTTAGTGCCTATACAAATCCATATTGGGTTGGATGTATAAATGACAAAAAGAGTACAAGTGGTGGTACAATTTTTCTTAGATGTAGATGAGTGGCATGGTTGAGTAAGAAGCAAGATTCAGTTACTTTGTCTACTGCTGAAGCTGGGTATATTACTGTTGCATCTTGCTATACACAAGTTCTATGGATGAAACATACATTGAAAGATATCATAGTGCTATATGGTGATATTATTTCTATCTTCTATGATAATACAAGCACAATTAACATTTCAAATAATCCTATGACACACTTGAGGATGAAGCATATATCTATTATATATCATTTCATGAGAGAGAAGGTCATGGAGAATGAATTCAAGCTTGAGTATGCACCGACAAAGGATTAGATTGTTGATATATTTAAAGAATTTCTTCCTAAAGATACTTTTGAGTATCTCTAGGAGAATTTAGGGCTTATTGCCCCTCCTTTCATAAACTGAGATGCATCAATCTAGTAGATTCATGCTTCTATCTTTTTGAATTGATGTTTTGGTGCCTACCTCTCAGGGAGAGTAGGTAGTTTTAGGTGTTGTCATTGTGAGTATTTTTTTTCATGTCAAAGGAAGATTCAATGAACATATCTTTTGACTTTTCCATTGATGTCAAAGGGGGAGAGAAAGCATGTGAAAAGGAGAGAAAGCTAATGAGAGAAAGTAGGTAATGATGAAGATGATCTTCTGAGGGAGAGAAAAATAAAATAAAAAAAATGAGAAGTATATTTAGAACTAGTATGGTTTCTTTGGTGATTTTTTACATCATGTGTTACCATCAATGAAAAAGGGGGAGATTGTTGCAAGAATGAAGAAATGAATGAAGGTGTCATCATTGATGTCAATTGGTTATCTACTAGTTGTTGTTGGCTGTATATGTTGAGGATATTAAGAAAATTGTATTAAAGAAAGTTTATAGGCATTCAATTGTTACTCTTGGTAATGATATGGTATTTTCCCCTATGTTCGCATGGTTCAAATATGTTGGTTTTGATTGAATTGAAGGTTAAAATATATGACAATGTTACAATTGATCGTCTCCCGTTCTTATCGTTCAATAGAAATAATTAAGAGGGAGAGAGGGAGAGAGAGGGAGAGGGAGAATAGGAGAGAGAGAGTGGGTGAGAATGATCAAGAAAGAGGGAGAGTGAGAGAGAGAAAGGGATAATATATATTATATATTAATATACTATTAATATATTATGAATATATATAATATATTTTAATATTATATTAATGTATATTAATATTTTATTATAAATATTAATATATATTATATATTAATATAATATTAATTTATAATATATATTGACATATATATATATATATATATATATATATAACAAATATATATATATATATATATATAACTATATATATATATATATATATATATATATAGCAAATAATAATTTTAAAACTAAAAGAATGTATATCCATTATAAATGGATATACATTTTGTTTGTTATAGGTTATAATGATAGATTTGCATGAGTAGCAATATATATTAATATTTAATATATATTATATAATAATGTAATATTAAATTAATATATATTATATATTAATATAATATTAATATATATTAATATAATATTAATATATATTATATATTAATATAATATTAATATATATTAATATAATATTAATATATATTAATATAATATTAATATATATTAATATTATATAAATATATTTAATAAATTAATATAGTATATGAATGTACTATAAGTATATATATTATAACATATAATAATTCTTACCAATAAAGTAAATGGATATCTGTTTCGTTTGCTATAGGTTCTAAGGCTGCAACTGCTCATGATTACTATAGTCCCTATATTCTTTTTGTCACGAAATTCTCATGATTACTATATGTATTAGACAAAATTCTACTTTTGGAATATTCACTTACACTTTTTTTATAATTACGATCATTTGTGTGTGTATTTTTGTTTGTGCAATGGGGAGCAATAGTCGTCATAAGAGAAAAGGTAAAAGGAAACTAATTGTAGATCAAATTAAAGCATATAGAGAAAAAGATAGAGAAAGTCATAGGAAAAGAAATAAAGGTATGAAAAATATTCAAATTGAAGCTTCTTCTGCACCGTTAAATGTTAATTCAAGTCAAGATGAAATAGAAATTGAAAATATTGAACATCATATTGGAATTGAAAATGAAAAAATTGAAATTGAAAATGAAATGTGAAAAAAATTGAGAATGAAAATGTTGTTGAAAATGTTATTGAATATGAAAATGTTGTTGAAAATGAGATTGTTATTGAAAATGAAAATGTTGTTGAAAATGAAAATGTTGTTGAAAATGAAATTGTTATTGAAAATGTTGAAAATATTGAAAATAGTGAGAATGAACATGTCAATAATTGAACTTGAAAATGAAAATGTTGATAACATTGAAAATGTTGAAAATGAACCTTATGTAACACTTAATTACATGAGAAGCCCTAAATGGTTGCTTGAAAAAGATGAGAACATAATAGATAATCTTGAATGGAAAAGGTCACAACGAATGGTTTGTTTGTGGGCTACCAAAACATTCAATGAATACTTTTTTGATAAGACATTAACCAAAAAATGTTGAATTTTTGTTCAATTACTTAAGATTTACAAAATGAGACCATTATTAAAAAAATTGAAGACTCCTCTCATGAAAAAATAGAAAAAAAATAGTATTATTGTAAAAAATATTTTTAATGCTCCAACCTCTATTGGAAATACTAGTAAGGAAAAGATAAAAGGGATGCTTGTAGAGTGATCACAACCTCACTAGTAAGCCATCATTTGAGAAACATAGAAGGAGATAAATCAACATAGAGGAAGTATATCAACAAGAAGATCAAGAAGAAGACACCAAATTTATATATTCCATATCTAAAATTCTAGATCATGAATTGTTAGAACTCAACTTAGAAGGATAAATATAAATATAAAGTGAAAATTATAGCACTGATAGTGAGAAAGTTCTTACCAAAAGGAAGATAGAAGAACTAGAGTTGAGATTCAAAGAATCAATGGATTTAGGAATATATATATGATACATAGGCACCACAAAAATATAATGCAAATTATCATAGAAGTAGAATATGTACTATAAAATCCAAATAATGAAACAAAAGATACCTCCAACCCTATTTCCCAAAAATCACTAGGCGTAAATCATATTTCAAGAGGTATATCTCACATTAAGCTACCCTAGTATTTAGGTGTTGCATATCTCAATGAGTACATAGAAGAAATGGAGAGAACCTTTGATAAAGAAGACTTATGAATTTCCACATTACAAGACACACTAGTGTGTAATGTTACATTCTCATGGAAGGCACATCAGGACAACATTTCTTGGTGGCATGTATTCAAAATATTTATTTGAACAAGGAAATTATCCATAGAAGGAGAATATAGTATTATTTTAAAATATCAAGGATCTCTTTCATCTGAGGACCGTTTGGTCATATGCATAACAACATGTAAGGGAAGAAGAGAGTATTATACTCAAATATACATAAATTTTTTTAATTAGAATTTGACACTAGTGGTCCAAACCTAGTACAAAAACCAAGAGAGAAGAGAAATAGATAAGGACTAGGAAGAAATGAAACAAGAGTATTCATGAATTTTCTTTATCATGACAATGAAGAAATTCATACCACACTAAATTATGGATGAAGGAGATCATATTTAAACTAATAGAGGAAAAAACATTAAGATACATGAACACACTCCACACCACCAAAAAATAGAAGGTGTTTGGAAGTTATAATTGAGTGGATGGAGGAGACCCAAATCCCAAGAAACATATGGTATGAAACACATTAAGATGGAGAAAAAGAACCAAAATTAGAAATTTGCAACTAATGGGGAAATATAAATACATATGATTAACAACTCCATGGGGGAATATTACAATAAACCTTTGAGGATAGGAGAAGATAATATAGCCACCATAGAAAATCCTAAATAAAAATATGAGATTATTGGGATGAACAAGTATTTTTGAAAATAATTGAAATATTTTTCAAGTATGAAGATCTATTTCCTTAAACATTCACTAACCTTAAGGGAATCAAAGAAGAAGTTGGGGTGATGCATATAAAACTTAAGGAGGGAGAAAAGATACAAAAAAATGACCCTATAGGCTCAATCCCAATACAAAGAAGAAGGCCAAAATAAAACTAGATAGAATGCTAACAATAGGGATCATTAAACCTATCAAAGATATAGAGTGGATTAGTCCAATGGTGGTACAAAAAATGATATATTGATTCTCCCCCCTCTCAGTATATCATTTTGATCTAACAATTGGTATCAGATTCAAGTTCCTTGGTGCACTGTAACAACTTAAGGTAGATCTTGGTTTATAACACATGGCTCAGAAAAGAGTCATTCTTTGAAGTACCACTGCTTGATGGAAGCAAATATGCCTTTTGGAGTGTGATAATTGAAGCCTACCTTACTTCACTAGGGTATGATGTTTGGAGAGTTACAAAGGATTATTATATTGAACCTCCTCATCCTATTAAAATTTTTGATGCAAAGAAGGCCCATGGGAACAATGCCAAATAAAATAATGCTATCTTGAGTAGCTTAAAAAATTATAGGTTTTTTATGGTGGTGTAGTGTAAGACAACCAAGGAGATATGAGATAAGCTCAAGAATCTATATGAAGGAAATGAGTGTGAAGAAGGAAAAAAGGAAATCTTATAGAACACTATTTGAGAATCTGAGGATGAATGAAGAGGAGAACACTGCTAGCTATTTGCTTTGGGTGGATGAAGCAGTCAATGGGATTAGAGTACTAGGTGAAGATATAATTGACTCAGTGGTTGTAAAGAAAGTTCTAAGAACACTCCCTCACTGATTTGATTTAAAGGTATCCACTATTGAAGAAGCCAAAGATTTTACAAAACTTACCATGGAAGAATAGTTTGGAACTCTCATCACCTATGAAATGATAAATGAAGTTCAAGGTACACACAAAAGAGAAGCTACATTCATGTTGGGAAAATATGTCACAACCTTGCAATTATATAAAAGGTTATTTTATAGGATATATTTTTCCTAGTTACACTGATAGGTGTAATATACAATGGCATTAAGCGGGAGGAGTGGCATGCATGTAAATAATTTTTTGTTAACTTTTTTAGGAAACTACTAAAATGGTTGACCTACATCTTTTAAATGATACAAATGTTGTAAATCTATACCTAATTATTAAGTTTGAGATCTAATGGTGGATATTTTGTTGGCTTGTCTTTCCCTAGAATGTAACCCTATTTTATGAGGGTGTTGTATTATGACTATGTAGAGATGGTGATGTATTTTGAGAGTCTGATATTAGTTGAATTATCTCTTGATCTATGGTGGTGATACTCCTGTGAGAAGCTTTCTCTGCAAGTATATTGTAATCTTTGTGATTTTTTGAATAATATATTGGGTGGCTTTTGGAGTGTGGGTTTTTTCTCCCAAAAGGGTTTTCCCACATAAATCACTGTGTTGTGTTATGCATGATATTTATGTTTAAGTTTTTGTAACTATTAAAGATCTATAATTTTTTTAAATTTTTCTCCTCTCAAGATTAGTGTAAGAAGTTGTCCCACTACCTTAGCTTCCTTACAATGGTATCGAAGCTTCATTACCTTTGGTTTCAATTTTGGGTTGTTGGGTTTTTTGAACTAATCTAGATTTGAGTGGGAGCTTGTGCAGAAGACACTTTGTGATCTTGTTGCAAGAATTTTTAGATTGAAAGTTCATCAGGGAGGATAGAGGTGCCGATAAATTTTCAAGAACTAATTTTGAAATGTGGAAGCTGAAGATGGAGGATTTGTTAATAGATTGAGATCTATGTGATTCTATTGATGAGAATGTTTCAAGGCCTATAGATCCTACTCAAACTATTCAATATGATGTTATGGACCATAAAGCTAAGGGTCTAATAAGATTGTGCTTGGTATACTATTTTAATTAATGTCCATGAAGAGACCTCTACACATAAAAAATGGAAGAAACTTAGTGAGATGTATCAAGCTAAATATTTAGTGAACAAGATTTTCTTGAGGAAGAAGTTGTATTCCTTGAGAATGGAAGAGGGTGGATGAATCAAAAAACACCTAGAAGCATTTAATAGACTGGTGGATCAATTGGCATCAGTTGGTGTAAAAATGGATGGGGAGGAGAAATGTCAGATCTTGCTTTGTTCTTTGTCTAATTCATAGGATTCTCTTGTTATGGCTACTGGGAGTACTTCTGCAATTTTGAAGACTGAAGATGTGGTGGGTTCTTTTCTTTCTGAAGAGATGAGGAGGAAGGTATCCATCACTACCAAGGAGGCCTTGAATGTCTGTGGAATACCTAATGAAAAAGGAAAGAAAAATGAGAAGCGTGAAAAATCCAAGTCTAGGGGGAGATCTAAATCTCCTAGAAAGTGCAAAGTTATTTGCTAGAACTACAATAAGCTTGGACATGTTCACAAGGAATGCAAAGAAGAAAAGAAGAAATTTGATTATGATTATAAGTCCAATAAGGAAGATGGTGACACATTTATTGCAACTTTGGAAAATCATGCAGGTAATGATGCATGGTTAATTGACTCAAGTGCATCTTTCCATATGACTTTTAACAAAGATTAATTTTCTAAATATGAAGAATTTGATGGAGGTAAGGTGTACTTGGGTGATGATTCTCATTTAAACATTTTTGTTTGTGGTAAAGTTAAAATAAGGTTTCCTAATGGTAGAATAAAAAGGATTAATGGTGTGTTGCATATCCTTAGATTATCACGAAATTTGTTCTCTGTAAGCAAACTAATAGATGCAGGTGTGTAGGTAGTATTTTTTGACATGGGTTGCAAGGTGGTTAGAGGTGCTATGGTGATTGCTAGAGGTGTCAGATATGGAACATTTTATAAGCTAGATGCATGCACTATTGAGTGCAATGGTACTTCTATGAATAGCAAGTCTATGGAAGAAGTGATGGTTTTACCTTCAATAGATGGTCATGGCTTTTGGGTACCCAAGGGTGCTCTTTCTTCTGAGATAAAGTTACCTATAGAGAAAACTATGTTATGGCACCAAAGACTTGGCCACATTGGAGAAAAGGGTCTAAGGAACTTGAAAAATAAAAGCCTTGTTGAAGGTTTTTTTGATTGTAACCTTGAATTCAATTTTTGTGAGCATCGCATTTATGGAAAAAAAAATTGTGTTTAGTTTTACTCGAGTTCTCATAAATCCTATGGTGTATAGGATCTTATTCATTATGATGTGTTTGCTCCTTTAGATGTTCATTCGATTGGTAAATCTACATATTATGCTTCATTTATTGATGATTATATCAGGACATGGGTATATTTTCTAAAGAGTAAATATGAAGTTTTCAGTCGATTTAAAGAATTTAAAACAATGGTTGAGTTACAAAATGGAAAGAAAATAAAATGTTTGAGGACTAATAACAACGGTGAATTTTTCTCTAATGATTTTGATAGATTCTATAAAGATTGTGGTATTCATAGAAAAAAGACAACTTTGTATTCTCCACAACAAAATGAAGTTGTAGAAAGAATAAAAAGGACACTGATGGAGAAGGCTAGGAGTATGTTGAGTGGTGCTAGTCTTGAATAAAGGTTTTGGTTTGAAGCTGTTGCCACTTCCTATAAATACTGATTAACAAGTCTCTTACATCAGCTCTTTTTGATAAGATGCCTATTGAGGCATGGTCAGGTCGCAAGCCTTCATTAAGAAATCTTAGAGTTTTTGGTTGCGAGGCATATGCACATGTTCCAAAGGAGAAGTGAAAAAATTTGGAGAACAAGGCTGTGAAATGTATCTTGATCAGATACAATTATCCTGTGAAAGGATACAAGCTTTGGGAACTTGTTGCAAATAAGTAATATAAAGTAGAAGTGTTATTTTTAGAGAAACTAAACCTTCTTTTGTTACATTGCAGCAAGAACAAAGTAAAAATGAAGATGTGATTCAATTTCCTTCTACACCTGAGAAAGTTGAATTGAGGCCCAAGAATAGACAAGAAGTTGAGAACTCATCTAGCTCTGAATCATTAGAAGAGGAGGAAGAACCGCCAACTCAAATTGTTCATAGGACTACAAGGCATAGACAACCATATAAAAGGTATACACCCGATGATTGGAGATGTATTTTTGCTTTGAATAATAACATGGATGAACCCAAATATATAGAAGAGGCATTAGGTATGAATGATGCAAAATCCTAAAAGATTGATATGGATGAAGAAATGGAATCTTTGAGAAATAATGATACATGGGATCTTGTACCATTTCCTGAAGGATGAAAACCTGTTTGTTGCAAATGGGTGTTCAAGAAAAATATTGATTTAGATGGAGGTATTGAGAAGTACAAAGCAAGGTTGGTTCTGAAAGGTTACTAACAAGGCGAGGGTGTTGATTATGGTGAGTTATTCTCTCCTGTTGTAACAATGAAATCCATTAGATTTTTTCTTTCTATTGCTACTACTTATGATTTAGAGGTTGAAAAAATGGATATGAAAACTTCTTTCCTTCATGGTGACTTGGAGACAAATATTCATATGACACAACTAGAGCACTACATGGTGAAAGGTAAAAGTAATTTGTTTTACAAATTGAAGAAATATTTCTATGTCTTAAAATGGAGTCCTCAGATGTGGTACTACAAACTTGATACATATGTGTTGAGTATGGGATTTGAGCATTCTAAATCAGATCATTGTGTTTATTATAAAAATGATAGTGATCATTTCCTATTTATTTCATTATATGTTGATGACATGTTATTTATTTGCAAATGGAAAGGTATGATTTTAGAACTAAAATTTCAACTTGCTACTAAATTTGAAATGAAAGATCTTGGTGCAGCTAGACACATTCTCAGAATGGAAACTTAAAAGAGATAGAGTGAATAGAAAGTTATGGATTGACCAAAGTAAGTACATCAATTCAATTTTACAGATATTTAACATGTAGGATTGTAGACCATTGTGTGTTCCCCTTTCTAGTTGAACAAAGTTATCTACTTTAGATTGTCCAACATCTCCATTAGAGATGGAGGACATGAGTAGAGTGCCTCACCAAAGTGTAGTTGGAAGTTTGATGTATGCTATGGTTTGCATTAGACCAAAATTTCTCAAGCAGTGGGAGTTCGTTCTAGATATATGTCTAATCTTGGTAGAGTTCATTGGGATGTACTTAAAAGAGTCTTCAAATATTTGTGTGGTACCTCAGATTATTCCTTGTGTTATCATAGTAATATTACTAAAGATGAGATTTCCCTTGATATGCATGGTTATGTGGATTCAGAATGGGTAGGTGATATTGATAGTAGACGATCCACCAATGCTTATGTGTTTACTTTATTTGGTGGTGCAATTAGTTGGATGAGTAAGTGTCAGGCTATGGTTGCTTTGTCCACTACTGAAGAAAAGTATATGGTAGCTACTCATGCTTGTAAAGAAGCCATTTGGATTAAGAGAATATGTTCAAATATTGGAAAAAACCAAGGTGCAATGACAATTTATTGTGACAGTCAGAGTGTGTATGTTTATCCAAGAACCCAAAATTTCATGCAGGACTAAGCACATTGATGTACATTATCATTTTGTTCAAGATATGGTCAAAGATGGTAGGGTGAAGCTAGTTAAGGTAGATACTTTGATGAATGTTGTTGATTATTTGACTAAGCCTATGAGCATAGAGAAGTCTAGATGGTGTTCAGAGATTATGGGCCTTTCAACCCCTAGCAATTAAGAGACAATGTTTACTCCCTCCCGTTGCTCTTGCAAGTTGTTTGACAAGTGGGATATTTTTTGGGAAAACATGTCTCAACCTTGCAATTATACAAAAGTTTATTATTGATAGGATATATATATATATATATATATATATATATATATATATATATATATATCCTAGTTACACCGATAGGTGTAATATGCAATGGCATCAAGGGGGAGGAGTGGGATGTGTGTAAGTATTTTTTTGTTAACTTTTTTAGGAAACTACTTAAATGACTGACATACATTAGATAAATGATACACTATAAATCTAAATCATTAATTATTAGGTTTTAGATCTAATGGAAGATATTTTGTTGGCCTATCTTTCACTAGAATGTAACCCTATTTTATGAGGGTGATGTAGTGTGAGAGTTTGATAACAATCATGTTGTTTCTTGATCTCTAATGGTGATACTCCTATGAGAAGCTTGCTCTAAAAGTATATTGTAGTCTTTGTGATTTTCTAAATAATATATTGGGCAGCTTTTGGAGTGTGGGGGTTTTCTCCCAAAAAAAATTTCCCCACGTAAATCACTATGTTGTGGTATGCATGATATTTATGTTTAAGTTTATGTAACTATTAAAGATCTATAAAAGTTTTTTTTTTCTCCTCTCAAGACAAGTGTAGGAATTTTTTATGCTACCTTAGCTTCCTTACAATTCAAAGCTATGAAGAAAGAAGAAGCATTTGGTTCACACAGTGAATTTGAGGAAGAAAAAGAAAACTTTGTGAGAAATATGAAGGGATCAATAAAGTATAAAGGTAAATTAACTTTCAAATGTTTTAATTGCTGAAGAACTAGTCATTACACTTCAAAATTTCATTTTTAAAGAAAATTAAAGTAGAAACAAATGTGTCATGAGAAACATTTTTAGGAGGAACCTTCTTTCCAAAGAAGACTATTGATCCTTAAAAGAAGTAGATCATTGCTCATCAGATGTTGGAGGGTAATCACTACTCAAGGTGATATCTGATGGATTAGACAAGATTATGGATGAAGAAGAAGGTGAATTTGATTATGAAGGTGAACTTATCTCTGCTCTTGGAGACTTGGAATGTGCTAGAGAAGAGAAAAAAAAAAAAATTCTTGATTGAAGCCAAGACAAATGAATGCACAAAGCTTGAGAGAGAAACCCGTTTACTCAAAAAGGAATTGGAGAAAGAAAAAATTGAAAATCTAAAAGAATAAGATCTCATCAGACCTCAAGAAAGACCTTTCCATGCAAGAAGTCTCTCTAAAAACATGATCAATCATGCATTTTTGGTTATTATTTCATCTACAATAAGTATGGTCATAAGACTATAGATTGCAAATTTGAAATGAATAAAATAAATTTTGTAAGTAGAAATTCTCTTGCTTCACTAGTTGATGTTAATGTGATATGTCAAATCTGTAACAATGTTGGACATATAAAAAAAATTACATAAGTGGATTAGAAAAAATAGAAATTCAAAAGGAATATACATTATTTAGAAAGTCAAGAAAAATGACACAGACAATGAGGTTGAGAACTCAATGGTTGACCGAACAACATTTCATGCTTAGGGGAAAAAAATCTATGGGTAGTAGATAGTGGATGTTCAAGTCGCATGACATGTGACAAAATAAAACTTATCAATATATGTAAATGGAATGATGGATCAATCAAGTTTGGAGACAATTCATATGCAAATATATGTGGAAAGGGCACCATAAGCATTGATGAAAAATCTAATACAAATTATGTTCTCTATGTTGAAGGTATCAAGCACAATATCCTTAGTGTAAGTCAAATGTGCAACAAAGGTTAAAATCTTATATTTCATGATCAAGGGTGTTGAATCATAAAATAAAACTTTGGTAGATTGGTGGCAGAAGTATCTTGAACATTTTTTTTTTTGTACAATATAAAGGGTGTTAATGGAAGAAGTTGTCTTCTAGTGATAGAAAAATGAATGCTAGTTGTGGTACAAAGGGATGTGACACATTAACTTTGATAACCATGTGAATATTAGCTCCATGAAAGTAGTAAGAGATATGAAAAAGATCATCAAGCCTGCAATAACTATGTGCAAAGAATGTTAGATTGAGAAACATACAAGGATAAGGTTAAAGACCAAGGAGTATTCTTCTACAAGACCATTGGAACTAATTCATATTGATTTGTGTGAATATACTAGGATAAAGAGCCTCCAAGGTGAAATGTATTTCATGTTACTCATTGATGATTTCTCTAGGATGACATGAATTATATTCTTAAAATAAAAATTAGAAGTTTTTGGTAAGTTCAAGATTTTCAAGTTAATGGTTGGAAATGGAATGAATGCTAGAATCAAGTGCTTAGGGTATGATAGAGGTGGTGAATTCACATAAAATGAATTTGAGGAATTTTGTGAAGAACACAAAATAAAGAGGCATGTATTTGTTGCTATAACTCAAAAAAATGGAGTTGTGGAAATTAAGAATAAAACTATTCAAGAGATGGCTAGGACAATACATTAAATGAAGCCAAGTTTCCTAATGTGTACTAGAAAGTAGTCCATACTACTATCTATATTATTAATAGAGGCCAACTAAGAGTGGACAACACAAAGACTCCTTATGAGCTATGGTATTGAAGACCAAAAGAGTCAAGTATTTTAGAAGTTTTAGAGGATGTTATATCAAAAGAGATGAAGAAGGTTTGGGAATGTTTTACTCAAGATATGATGAAGGAAATTCTTTCTTGGATAATTAACAAGGAGTAAACCTTACAAGTGATAAAATGAAAGGTTGAGGAAGATAGTTGAAAGTGAAAATATTATAGTTGATGAAGAGTCACACCAAATCACACATGAGAAAGAATATTTTTTGTCAAAAGAACATGCTTGCTTATAAGAAGAAGAAAATAAAGAAAAGGAAGAAACACAAGAGAAGAGAACCAAGACTCCTATCAAGTATGTTAAGGAACCATTTAGAGGATCAAATATTTGGATCTATAAGAATGTGTGAGTACAACTAGAAGGATATTTTCAAGAATAAATGAATAGGTAAATTTCTCTTTACTATCAAGAATAAAACCTAAGATTTTTTTTTATGCTAGCAAGGATGAAGGATGGATTGAATCAATGGAAGAAAAACTAAATTAGATAGAGAAAAATCAGACTTAGGAATTGGTGTCAGGACCAAAAAACAAGAATGTGATAGGAACAAAATGTTGGATATTGCTGATTTGTGGTTTTCATTGATGTCAACACTATTGGAATTAATGTCTTTAAGGCTGTATACATTGAGGATATTGAGAAAATTGTAATAAAATAAGTTGCAAGTTGTTAGTGATGTAGTGAAGTTCAATATGGTGGCTAGCTCAGTATATTGATGATAATCAAGGTTGTGGATTAAAGGGTTTCCTGACAAGTATATCTAGTTTATCCACATGAAGTTTCAGAGGTTTGCATGGAGATTTGATTGAGTTATGAGTATCTGTATTCTGAAAGTTGTTTTGTTGCTTTAGTTGGTGTTCTTGAAAGAAGATGATGTGATTCTGGTAATTTGATTTGTTGCAGATACTTTTGTGGTGATTCATGATTCTTGTGGATGTTTCTAGATCATGCTCTATTTGTGTTGTTGGTCTGGATTGATCATTGTGTTAGCGATTAGTGATTTTCTTTTGTGAGTTCATGTTTTTCATGATCATGGCCGATAGGGTGATTGTAGCATGTTGTGGATCTTCGAGGAATAATTTTTTAAGGTGTTTCATGTTTGAGACATGTAGTTTGGGTCCTTACTATGTTTTGACTGACATTGTTTGGTTTGCATTGATAAATTGTTTATTGATTTGGGCCAACAGTTTGTACACATTTTATATTTTGTTGGGCCGACATGTAGTTGATGTTATCGTTAGTTACAAATATATATGGTTGATTTTTTATACCATTTGAAGCAATGGTGTGTGATGTATGTTGAGTGTTATGTGTGAATAATGTTCTAATCTTTTGAAGGTAGAAGTAAATTGTAAAGAAGAGTGAGTAGAAGAAAGTGTTTATGTGTTGAACCGGAATTGTAATTAGGCATTAGAAGATGCTATTTTCTCAGTTCAAAATCTTTTGGATGTAATCCGAATGTGATTGTAAGATAGTGAGTCTTCCTTTAGGTAGTAAGCCTTTTGTATTTGAGCAGTGAGCTCTAGGCAGTGTACCTGAATGCATGTGCATTCCCCATTTATAATACTTTTATACTTTTAATAGAGTATAATCTTGTGGACTAACCTCCACCATGGTTTTTCCCCTAATAGGGTTTCCATGTAAAAAATATTGGTTTTATGTGTGTTTTTGATGTGGTGATCGTTTATCCTTTCACGTTTATATATCAGATCTAAAAATAAGTTTAATTTGTATAATTTTTGTGACAATTGATTCACCCCCCTCTCAATTGTTTCCCCTTGTGTTGCCAACAATTTGTATTAAAGTAGGTTCATTAGAAGAAGTTTAATAGCTTCAGGTGATCTCGGATGGCAATATATAAGAAGGATATTATGAGATTTGATGGAACTAATTATTCTCTGTGGAAGACTAGAATGGAGTGTCATATGAGATGCATTGGTGAACCTTACTGGATAATTACAAAGAATAGGTATATCATCCCATTCCTTCTACTTCAAGTGAGATTAAGGAATCCGAGTACAATATCAGGGCTAAGGAAGCATTGTTGAGTGCTCTGAATAATTTTGAGATGACAAATGTAATGGAGTTGAAGATTGCTTATGAGATCTAGAAAAAGTTGGAAACTTTGTATGAAGCTGATACCCATGTGAAGATTGATAAGCTACAAAGCTTGAAAGGGAAATATGAAATGTTGAGAATGGGTGAAGATGAGAACATCACTTCTTTTATGCAGAGAGTGAATGAACTTGTGTGTAGTATCAAATGTGCTGGTGGAACATTGGAAGAATCAAAGATTGTTGCTAAAGTTACCAGATCCTTTCCTGCTACATACAAACACAAAGCTACTGCTATTGAGGAGATCTAGATTGTGAAAAATGTAACCAGAGGCATGTTGATTGGTAAGCTTACTAATTTTGAGTTAAGCAAGTTTGGTGAATCTCTTCCTAAGATAGAATCTACATTCAAAGCTATTATCTCCATAGAAGATAAGAAAATATATGATACAGGAGATAGTTCTTCTAGAAAAATGTCCAAGTATGAGCAAAAAAATGAGAGAGATTGAAGAAGAGAGAAAATTAGACGAGCTTGAAGCACTTATTGTTAAGAGGTTAGCTAGAGGAGAAGGTAAGTATAAAGGGAAGTTTCCTCTTAAATGATTTTCTTGCAATAAGATTGGTCATTTTTTCCTCAAGGTGTCTGGAAAGAGTTCCTAAGCCAAGGCCTAACA
The DNA here is from genome assembly GCA_007258455.2 of Sequoia sempervirens. NCBI lineage: Eukaryota > Viridiplantae > Streptophyta > Pinopsida > Cupressales > Cupressaceae > Sequoia > Sequoia sempervirens. Next base: position 143,624,951 of record VDFB02000013.1, read on the forward strand.
AGCCTAGATTCCAAAGAAAGTGTTATTATGTTGTTTATGAAGGTGTGATAGATGATGAATCTAATAAAGGGAATTTAAGTAGGATGAATGGGTATTTATTGATATCAAGGAAAATGATCCAGTACCTACTAAATCTACTAGTTGCACAAATGCGGAGAAAGCTCTAGCTTCTAGAGTTGAAGAAAAGGATGAATGGGTGATTGATAGTGGATGCTCTCATCACATGACAAGTGATAAAAGTAAATTTGTGACCTTGGAAAAGTATGATGGTGGTGCTATAAGATTTTGTGATGACAAAGCTAGTGTAATATGTGGCAAATGATCAATTTCTCTTGATGGTAAGCATAATACTAATGATGTTCTATATGTGGAAGGTTTGAAGCATAATCTATTAAGTGTTGGAGAGATGGTTGATAAGGGATACAATATTCAATTCAAGAATGGAAAGTGTAGAATATTGGGGAGTTCCAGAAATGTGATTGCATTTGGTACAAAAAAAAAGGTAATAGCTTTCACTTAAGTGCTACTAGTAAAAGTTGTCTGATTGCTCAAGTTGATGAAAGTTGGTTGTGGCATAGGAGAATGTGTTGTGTAAAATTTGACAATATTATCAAGATACGTTCTACTTAGGCAGTGAGAGATCTTCATAAGTTGATAAAACGTACTAATGCTATATGAAAGGAATGTTAGGGAAGTAAAAAAGAGTTTCATTCCAGAGCAAACAACATTGTTCAAATCAAGTGTTGGAGCTTGTGCTTACTGACTTGTGTGGTCCTTCTAGAGTCAAAATTTTACAAGGAGATAGGTATTTCATGTTACTTATTGATGATTATTCTAGATTGATGTGGGTTACTTTCTTAAGAGAAAAATATGAAGCCCTAGAGAAATTCAATATTTTTAAGGCTATAGTTGAGACAAAGATAGGTCTGAAGATTAAATGTCTGAGATCATATAGAGGTGGTGAATTCACTTTCGGTGAGTTTAATTATTTTTGTGAAGAGCATGGGATAAAGAGACAATTATCTGCCTTATGGACCCCTCAACAAAATGGAGTTGTGGAAAGGAAGAACATGACAATTCAAGAAGCTGCTATGACCATGATGCTGGAAGAAAATGTTCTACATATCTACTAGAGAGAAGTTGTGAGTACTGTCATTTACATTCTCAACTGGGTACATGTCAAAGGTGATACTGGTAAGACTCCTTATGAGCTATGGTATGGTCATAAGCCTATTGTTAGATACTTTAAAATATTTGGGAGTAAATTCATTATCAAAAGAGATGAAGATATAGGAAAGTTTGATGCTAGAAGTGATGAAGAAATATTTCTTGGTTATTCTACTAAAAGTAAAGCCTGCCGGTGCTACAATAAGAGATTGTGGAAAGTAATTGAAAGTGATAATGTAAAAGTTGATGAAGATATAGTTAGACCATCTAGAACCTATGGATATGATTCAAACAATCAAAATTATAGTTCAAATAAATGAAAAAAGAATTAGACTCCAAATCAAGTTTAGATCATTCCAGTGAATCAGGAAATTCAGGAGGAAGAAACTAGTGAAAGTATAGAAGTGAGATCACAAGAGCATAAAGTTCAAGAACACCCTAAGACTCCAAGGTATGCAAGACTAAAAAATTTAGAAGATCATATTATAGGTGATAAGAACAAAGGTGTTCAAACTAGGAGAAGAATTGAACAAGAATATTGTTTGATCTCAAAGACTGAGCCTAATAGTGTCAATAAAGCATGCAAAGATGAACATTGGGTGGAAGAAATGAAAGAAGAACTACTGCAAATTGAGAAGAATGATACATGGATTCTTGTTTCTAGGCCTAAGGACAAAAATGTAATTGGAACTAAATGGGTCTTTTGGAACAAACTAAATGAGAAAGGTGAACTTGTTAGAAACAAAGCAAGACTTGTGTGTAAAGGATATTCTCAAATGGAAGGAATTGAATTTGAAGAAACTTTTTCTCCTATTGCTAGGATTGAAGCTGTGAGACTATTTCTTGCTTATGCTGCTTAAAAAAACTTCAAGATTTATCAGATGGTTGTCAAATCAACATTTCTAAATGGTGAACTGGAAGAAGAAGTTTATATTGAGCAACCTAATGGATTTCAATTGGCTGATCAGGGAGATATGGTTTGTCGGTTGAAGAAAGCATTGTATGGACTTAAGCAAGCCCAAGAGCAAGGTATGCCAAATTGGACAAGTATTTGTTGAAGCTTGGATTTAATAAAGGTATTGTTAATAGTAATTTTTATTTCAAGATTGATCATGATAAAGATTTGATTGTTGAAGTCTTTGTTGATGATATCATTTTTGGAGGAGATGATAGTTTGTGCATGAAGTTTGCTGATGAGATGCAGAGTGAGTTTAAGATGTCTATGATTGGAGAAATGAAATTATTTTTGGGATTACAAATTACTCAGCTAGATAGAGGGATATTTATATCCCAGTCCAAGTATGTGAAAGAATTGCTAAAGAAGTTTGGTATGGAATATTAAAAGCTAGTTGGTACACCTATGGTGACCGGATGTAAGTTAACACAAGATGATGATTCTCCTAAAACAAATTAGACTAGATGCAAATCCATGATTGGTGGATTGCTCTATTGACTCCAACTAGACCTAATATCATGAATGCCATATGCATTGTTTCAATATTTCAAGCTGATCCTAAGGAATCTCATGTGACAGCTGTGAAGAGGATTTTCAGGTACTTGAAGGGGATAGTTGATTTTTGCGTATGGTATCCTAAAGAAAATGACCTTACTTTGAGTGCTTTTACTAATGGTGATTGGGAAGGAGATTTGAATGACAAAAAGAGTACTAGTGGTGGAGCATTTTTCTTTGGAAAAAAAATGATTTCATGGTTAAGTAAGAAGCATAATGGTATTTCTTTATCTACTGTAGAGGTAGAATACATTTCTACTACTAAAAATTGTACTCAAGTATTGTGGATGAAGTAGATGTTGAAAGATATCAAAGTTGTGTATGACAAACCTATTGCTATATTTTGTGATAATTCAAGTGCAATTAACATTTCTAAGAATTTGGTGCTGCATTCAAAAACCAAGCATATATCTATCAAGTTTCAATTTTTGAGAGAGAAGGTGAGTGAAAAGGAAGTCAGATTGGAGTATGTACCCACTAAGGAACAAATTGTAGATATCTTTACCAAGCCCTTGCGTAAGGATAATTTTGGGCATCTTAAAGGGAATCTAGGGGTGATTACCCCTCCTAATCAAAATTAAGATGCATTGAATTGCATTAGTTTGTCCATTTCATAGTCATATCTTGTGATCAAGATTGATGTTGTGGTGGCTATGATTGGAGAAATGAAATTATTTTTGGGATTGCAAATTACTCAGCTAGATAGAGGGATATTCATATCCCAATCCAAGTATGTGAAAGAATCGCTAAAGAAGTTTGGTATGGAGGATTCAAAGCTAGTTGGTACACCTATGGTGACCAGATGTAAGTTAACACAAGATGATGATTCTCCTAAAACAAATCAAACTGGATACAGATCCATGATTGGTGGATTGCTCTATTTGACTCCAACTAGAACTGATATCATGAATGTCGTATGCATTGTTGCAAGCTTTCAAGCTGATCCTGAGGAATCTCATATGACAATTGTGAAGAGGATTTTTAGGTACTTGAAGGGGACAATTGATTTGGCCTATGGTATCCTAAAGAAAATGACCTTACTTTGAGTTCTTTTACTGATGTTGATTGGGCAGGAGATGTGAATGACATAAAGAGTACTAGTGGTGGTGCATTTTTCTTGGGAAAGAAGTTGATTTCATGGTTAAGTAAGAAGCATAATGCTATTTCTTTATCTACTATAGGGGCATAATACATTGCTACTACTAACAATTGTACTCAAGAATTGTGGATGAAGTAGAAGTTGAAAGATATCAAAGTTGTGTATGATGAACCTATTGCTATATTCTATGATAATTCAAGTGCAATTAACATTTCTAAGAATCTGGTGCTGCATTAAAAAACCAAGCATATATCTATCAAGTTTCACTTTTTGAGAGAGAAGGTGAGTGAAAAGGAAGTTAGATTGGAGTATGTACCCACTAAGGAACAGATTGTAGATATCTTTACCAAGCCGTTGCCTGAGGATACTTTTGAGTATCTTAGAGGGAATCTAGGGGTGGTTACCACTCCTAATCAAAATTAAGATGCATTGAATTGCATCAGTTTGTGCATTTCATAGTCATATCTTGTGATCCAAATTGATGTTGTGGTGGCTACTACTTATGGGGAGTAGTCAAATGTTTAGAAATGTGATTCAGAGCTTGTGTGGATAAAGATAACGTATATATTTTTCATTTATGTCAAAGGGGGAGAATAGTCATGTGAAAAGTTGTGAAAGAGTTAAGGAGAAAAGAGTCAAAATCTAAGGGGGAGAAACTGCTAAGAGAAAGTTGTGTTGATGGTGTTTTTCACATCATGTGTTGACATCAATGCCAAAGGGGGATATTGTTGGATATTGCTGATTTTTGGTTGTCATTGATTTCAACACTATTGGCATTAATATCTTTAAGGTTGTATATGTTGAGGATATTGAGAAAATTGTAATAAAATAAGTTGTAGGTTGTTGGTGATGTGGTGAAGTTTATTATGGTGGCTAGCTTAGAATATTGATGATAAGAGGTTGTTGATTAAAGGGTTTATTGAAAAGTGTATCTAGTTTATCCACATGAAGTTTTAGAGGTTCACATGAAGATTTGATTGAGTTGTGAGTATTTGTGTTCTGACAATTGTTTTTTTGCTTTAGTTAGTGTTCCTTAAAGAAGATGATGTGATTCTAGTAATTTTATTTTTTGCGTATGCTTCTATGGTGATTCATGATGCTTGTGGATGTTTCTAGATCATGATCTATCTATGTTGTTGGTTGACATTGATCTTTGTGTTTGCAATTGGTTATTTTCTTTTGTGAGTTCATGTTTTTCATAGTCATCACCGACAAGGTGATTCTAGTGTGTTGTGGATCTTTGAGGCATAATTGTTTAAGGTGTTTCATGTTCGAGACATGCTGTTTTGGGTCCTTACTATGTTTTGGTTGATACTGTTTGGTTCACATTGATAAATTTTTTATTGATTTGGGCTGACAGTTTGTACACATTTTATATTTTGTTGGGTTGACATGTAGTTGATGTTATCCTTAGTTGTGGATATATCGATTGTTTATACCATTTGAAGTAGTGGTGTGCAATGTATTCTGAGTGTTGTGTATGAATAATGTTCTAATATTTTGAAGGTAGAAGTAAAGTGTGAAGAAGAGTGAGCAGAAGAAAGTGTTTATGTGCTTAACCAAAACTGTAATCAGGCATTAGAAGATGTTATTTTCTTAGTTCAAAATCTTCTAGATGTAATCCGAATGTGACTATAAGATAGTGAGTCTTTCTTTGGGTAGTAAGACTAATGAATTTGAGCAGTGAACTCTGGGTAGTGTGCCTGGATGAATATTCTTTCCCCATTTATAATACTTTTATACTTTTAACAAAGTATAATCTTTTGGACTAACCTCCACCATGGTTTTTCCCATAATAGGGTTTCCACATTAAAAAATATTGGTGTTATGTGTGTTTTTTATGTGGTGATTGTTTATTCTTTCATGTTTATATATTAGATATGAGAATAAGTTTAATTTGTATAATTTCTATGACAACTGATTCACCCCCCCTCTTATTTGTTTGCCCTTGTGTTACCAACACAAAATGGGTCTTCAAAAATAAACTAAATGAAGATGAATAAGTAGTAAGAAGCAAAGCAAGGTTGTTAGAAAAAGGATAAATTCACAGGTAGAAGGGATTGACTTTGAGGATAAATTTTTTCTAGTGGAAAGAATGGAGGAAATCATAATGTTTCTTGCACTTGTCATGCACAAAGACTTCAAGGTATATCATATGGATGTTATATTTTTCTTCTTGAATGGTGACTTAGAAGAAGTTTACATAGAACAACCTAATGTATTTCAACTATCAAAAGATTCGAACATGGTATCCAAACTTAAGAAGGCTTTGTATGGTCTCAAAAAATCCCCTAGGTCTTGGTATGCAAGGTTGGACAAACAATTACTCCAATAGGGATTCAATAAATGTACCACATACAACAATCTTTACCTCAAAGTTGAAGGTGAACAAATTATAATAGTTTTTGTATATGTTGATCATATAATCTTTAGTGGGAATAATGAAATGTGTAAGAAGTTTGCTAAAGAAATGTAGAAGGAATTTGAAATGTCTATGATAGGTGAACTATCATTCTTTCTTGGAATCCAAATTGCATAATTAGATGATGGTATTTTTATCTCTCAAGAAAAGTATGTTAAGGAGATGTTGAAGGAGAATCAATATATCCCACAATTTTATTTATTTCAACTTTATCAACAAAAAATATTATTTCCTTAAACAAATAAAATATCAAATGCAACTCAAAGGAACAAGCACATAACCATAACACCAAATTTACGTGGAAAACCCTAGAAGGGAAAAATCATGGTGAGAAAGCTACTTGGAGCTACTATCCAAATCTAGCCTCACAAATAAAAATAAGTATTACAATTTTTATGGGTTGCAACAAAAATGAAGCTACAACTCCCTAAATCATATTTTTATGGTTACAACCAAAGGAAATTTTACAAATCCCTACAAACAACAAAACTTATAGAGTAAGAATACAACCTTTGTAAAAAATACTTTATGAAATTTGTTGATCAACCACCACCACAACACTCTTCACATTGTCATATATCTTCAACACCTCTACTTAATAAAATCTATTGCCTTCAACTCATTGCATTCAACACACTTCCTCACTCATATATACTATTGCATTTAGTTTACTTCCTTCAAAACACCTCATATACTTCTTTGCATACTCACACACTCTCATACCCTTTGCAAAAAACTTGATCTTCCATTTATATCCTATACAATCTTCAAAAATTTTCTCCTTGTCATCTAAAATGAAACCCGTGACATGAAACATGCAATGAACATTGAAAATTGAGTTTCAAAACATTTGCTGAAAGAGGGAATCAAATGTGGTCCAAACCAAGAGATAAGTGGGACCTATTTTGTAATGCCCCATTGTGCAAACCCCAAAGGACAACAAAGAATGAAACAATTTTTTTATTTTTTTTTAACACAAAGTATAAATACTATGTTTACTAATGCAA
>VDFB02000013.1:143637155-143676181 GCA_007258455.2 Sequoia sempervirens
TAAGGATTTGTGTCAACTTCTAGGAACTAAATAAAGTCTACATCCATAATCCATTCCCCACCCCATTCATAGAAGAAATTTAGAGTTAATGGTAGGAAGGGAAATATATTCTTTCACTGATGTGGTTTTTGCTTACCATCATGTAAAAATAAAAGATGAGGATCAACCAATAACTATCTTTTCCACTATTTAATGATGATCATTTGTATACATAGTAATTCCCTTTGGATTAAAGAACTCTCTTGTATTCTTTAGCCATATAATGGTAAATACTTTCAAATATTTCTTACATGAATTAGATTAGAAGTATACTTGGATGATTGGACAGTATATGGATTAGTGAAAAATCATGCACAAATACTCTAGATAATGTTGGAAAGATGCATGAGTCTACAAATCTCCTTAAATAAAAATACACATTTTTTCTTTTTTTCTTTTTGAATTTTTACCTTAAATGCAAAACAAAAAAGAGAAGACACACACAAGAAAGCAATAAAGAAAACAATCATGTATAAAAGATAAAAATACAACAAAAGAAAGACTTTACCCCTAATCAAGTTGAAAGCCAACAATTGATTGATTGGATAATAATGATAACATTGTTGATGTGGGAATGATATATCCTGAGAACAACGTGAAGATTGGGAATAATATATCTCGATAGTGATGATTTATTGTTTTAACAAGGCTTAAATTTTATAAAAACCAAGGATAAAACTTATGGATTCTTTTTTGGATATGCGTCAAGCTATGGGTATGTGCAGGATCATGATGGGCCAAAAAGTGGCAATATGTAATTGATATGATGGCCCATGTGGCTGACGACTTTTTTTTTACCCAAAATTTATGAAACAAAAATGGTTTTTAAAGGAGATTCTCAGCTTTCCACTAATATAAATTATGCTTTACTTTGAATTTAATAACTAATTATTATTCATTTTCTATTTGAATTATGACTAAAGTCTTGAGTGATAGGCCCTAATTGAAAAACATTTATAGCTTTCAAATAGTATCACATTTTTTGAATCCAAAACATGCATCACATTCTATGCTTTGCATACTATAGGATTAAAAAAATAAAATTGAATTTTATGAAGTTTTGACCAAGTTAAGGTGGTTAGACATACAAATTTTTATATCTTTTAAAATTTGTAATAAAAAATTCATAATTAATTATTTACTTAGAAAAAAATTACAAAAAAATATGCATCACATCGGGACATGAGTCCTCTACTTATATCTAAAGTCTTATAAAAAAATATTATCATTTTATTGTGGTTAGGGTGGTTAGACAAACACCTACTTATTTTTTCCTTGAAATTTAAGTACTATTACATTGAAATTTCAAATTTTCACCAAATAGACTTTTTTTTAAAAATAAACCTAGTAGTTTAGAAAGTACATTCAATTTGTTACAGATTCTATTCTTACGTATTTTTAAAATAATATAGATAACTTATTCAAATTTTTATGTCAAGTTGCCTAACTTTGATTTTTCTAAATTTTTTATCACTTAAGGGCCTATTTTTTCCATGATAATCCTGCACATACCCCTATATGGCTACATTTAACAAGATTATTAAATTATAATTTTTCTTGTGTAGTGTGTGTGGATAATTAATAGTTTTTTCTTGATGAATTGGATGTATGTATATGACTTGGAGGCAATTGGCCACATGGTTTCAATATAAGGTAGGGGATCCAAATATTTAAGGTTTGATTTATAATGTAGAACTATGGATCTTATGTCAAGCATTTGATTTACCATTTAGGATTATTTGATGCTTGTATCATTTAAGGGGAGAAACTATTCTAGCACCAAGTGTGGGGATGTTTGGAGGGATATAATGATGGGATTATTGATGGTGATAATTGATATAAGTATGGTATTTGATATGGAAAGGGAGAGGAGATGTAGGATGTAATTTCCAAAAGCTACATGTTATATAATAATCATATGATTTTACTCTAGGTATTCCACTCATGTATGATGCTAGTCTTGGAAACATTGAAGGATTACCAATACATGCTTCAAGATCTTGTTCAAATAATGATAGGTGCAGATGGATGGAAATGGATATAGGTGGGATGATATGATTGTATGACATGTATGACATGTTAATGATTATAAATAATGAATGAGATGAATGGGTGGGAGAATCCTACCCCCAAATGTAGTGTACACATAGTGACAAATTATGCATGATGCCTACAAACAAATTTTCATCATGATATTTTCCCAAGGTGTCAGGAATAATTTTTTCTATTGAATAATTTTTTTATTTTTTCAATATTTTATTATTATTTATTTTTTGATGTTATGAATCAAGCATTTTATTTGATGATATTACCTCATTTTGTGTAGCTATTTTAGGTGGATCATTATTCTAGTGTTGAACTTGATGAATGTCACTGTGATTTTTGAATATTTCTAGGTTGGCTTCTTCTGTGGTGTTGTTAAGAAAAACGAAGTGGGAGCTAGGTTGGATAAAGGATACATGATTATGCAAAAATTTAGATGAAATGGTGTAGTGTAGTAAAATGCATACCTAAGTTGTATTTTCATACTTGTTTGGGCTTGCCTTGCTTTATTTATGCTTCTTTATGGCTTTTAAATTGGTCCTATTTTGCATCCACAAGCCTAATAAACTATATATTTTTATGGAAAATCAAAAAAAACATCAAAAGATAAATGATCATTTAATATTTTTGTCTGTGTGTCCCTGATTTGTGGATTGGGACTAAAAATCCACCTAGGGCATCTTTGTCTTCTATGGGTCTTGGGGCCCTAATTTTGAAACCACCAAAATAGGTCCCGTTTTGGAGGTTGTGCCTCAAGAATTGAGCCTTGGGACTAAGACACCACCTAGGGCATCTTTGTCCTCCTTGACTTATTTTCAGGATTCAATTTCAAATTTGGGCAGGATTTAGCCTCCTTTGTTTAATGATTTATTATGTGGGCTTGTTGTGATGTAATTTTAGGATATTAAGCATGAGTAAGTATAAATACAAGGTTCCTCCACTCATTTTTCATATAATAAAGATAACAAGAATTAAGGTATTCATTCCTAAGTAAATTTTATGCATTCAAGAGCAATTCATCAAGTATTTGGAGCCATAATTAAGATAAGCATCATACCAAGGGTTTAGTGCATCCATTCATGTTTTTGAGCAAAGATTGTGGATGTAGCATTGAATATCTATTCACAACCATTGTTCATATCATATCCAAGGATCCAAGATCTACATTCTTCATGGCCACTACATGTTAGATTGAAAATTTTCTTCACAAGACATCATACAAGGTGATATCATTTACATATTTCATGTTTCATGTTTTATTTCATTCATTTCATAATTTGGTTTAATTACCTATAAGGGGTTTGACCAAGGAAAACCCCCATTCACTAACAATCAACAAGTTTTTCCCTCTTGTGTGCTTGTATTTGAAGATCTAGGTTGAATAATTGAAGATCCTTTAAAGTGAAAAGCTATAAAAGTTGTAAATTTGCATTACAAACTTTCCATCTGCATGGAAACTCACCTATAGGCTGAATACAAAAGTTTTAGAACCGAAGATCAGAAGAGAAGCAAGTGCAAACCTTGGAGCTTAGGATCCTGTTCAGAGTTTTCAAAAATTCAAAATGGGACTAATATGCCATCTTGGGCGTCTTAGTCCTCACGAGCATATTTTTTAGAGGTTCCTTCAGATTTGGTTTTAACACTTGAAGACCCCATATTTTCCCTCAAAAAAATAAGACTAATATGCCATATTGGGAATCTTAGTCCTCCACAACCCTTTTTGGCAATCTCTTTACATTTCCAGAATCCTCACAACATCTCCAAACTTCCCAGGTACACATATTATATCTCCCTATTGCATAATTTCATTATTTGCACCTTTCATTTAGCTTGCATTTCTAATTCTAGGTCATTTTCCATATCACATTGTGTTTTCCAACATTAGCTTTTCCAAGAATTTCCTTGGTGGTGAACCTCTTATAACTCAAAGAACCCCCTCCTAGGTCCCCCTTATTGTGAATTGACTCACCTTGTAAGGTTGTTATTCAATCCAATTTGGACTCCTAGGACATTATTGGATGATTAGTGGATAAAGAGTGATATCTCTAGGTATCCATTTTTCCATGTATCATTTTGGTGAACCTGACTTTTAAGCATTCATTTCTAATTTTGGAGTCCATTAAAGTCCTTAGATCTAGATTGCATTCATTATTGCATTGCATCTTGCATTAGTGAAATTGCATTTATGGTTTCCTATATTTGCATTAGTGAAAGTGCATATAGGTTGCATATTTACTTTATTACATTGTTCATCATCCTAATTGCATTTAGGAACATCATTATTGCATTGAAACTTGAAAAAAATTGCATTCACTTTTACATCCAATTGCTTGTTACTAGTTACTTTTTCTAGCCTTCATTTGTACAAATTTCTATTTCCAAGCATTAGGTCCTTGGGTAGGCAACTTGGGAACACTGTTATCAACCCAAAATTGTTTGAGTTTCTACAAAAAAAGAACCCTTCTTCGGACTAAAACACCCTTGGTGGCATCTTAGTCCCTCTCTGGTTTTCTATTGTAGTACCCTTTCTGAGTGATTTACTATCTATTTTATCTTCTAAAACCATCAAATTTTAGCAGGAGGACTAAGATGCCCTCCCCGACATCTTAGTCCCTGTGGAATTTTAGATTGTAGCATTCAAGATCTAAATCAACATTTTTGTGCTTTTGTTTGCTGGAATTGGTTATCCGTTTTAGTGGATTGATTTTATGTTTCATGCATTTTACTAAATCTAGCTTAAAGCGCTTCATTTCATGCATTGCTTAATTCCATTTTTTCATTCACAACATTTCATTTTCAAATCATTGCATAAAGTAATCAGTACATTACCTTGGTTGAAATATGAAAATTGCATTTTTTTCTAGGCCTTTACATTGCATTGCATAGATTATTGTTCAAAAATGTTAGTTTCGGTCTTTTCCAAGATTGCAAAGAAACATTTAGTCAATAATCATGTTAGTCATTCATTCATTGCATTCCCTAGTTATGAAAGTCTCTTAGCGCAAGAGAGCGAAAATGTTAATGCTTGCCTTAAACTTACCTACCTCATATCTCCCCTATTTGTGAGGATGACATGTTAGAAGAGAATACAAACATAGATAACCATGATGATCATAATTTTACTTCTCATGATACCTCTCCTTTTAGTGACAAAGGTATCTTGGTGAAAGAATATACAATCATTGACAATAATGAAGGTCTTGTTTTCCTTTCTCCTCATTCCCCTTGGGAAGATATTATAACAATAGAAGATGAATTCATTGCCACCACTTTACTCAGTCTCCATTCATCTCCCAAAACCTCCCCTATTTGTTAAAATTCTTTAGTGAATAAGGATACAGTCGTGAATGATCATGGAAAACAAATTTGTAAGGAGGATATGTTGGTATCAAGAGATCTAATGATTAAAAATTATACCATTATTTCTCTCCTTCCTAATGTTCCTAACATTTGGAAGGGTCTATTTGAACAAGAAGATCTGATCATTGGCACACATGAAAATCATAGTTTTCCTTCCCTTGATGTCTCCCCTATTTGTGATGAAGTTGCTTTACAACATCTAATCATGAAATGTGATGAAGCTCTTGTTTGTCACTTTCATAAAAGATCTCCTACTAGGGTAGAAACTATGGAACAAGAGAATGATACCTTAGAGAAAAAGGATAAAGTCATGAACAATCATAACAATCAAATAAAGTCTTTTCCTAATATCCCCACTATTGATGAATGGGACAATTCAACCATTGATAAATCCATTACATGCGATGAAGTCATTTTAGAAGAACCAACCCTTGAATATCAAGAACATTTGGTTTGTAGTTCTCCTAGAAACTATCCCACTAGGGAAGACATAATACTAGAATAAAATGAGAACATTGACAATAGTAATTCCTTAGATGAAGATGATGAACTAACCTTGGACTCCTCTTCACTAAGAGATCATGAAAATAACAATAATTCTTTTGAGGATATGCACATTGGATATCCCTTTGAGTACTCTCTCAAGCCTAAAATTATCATTTATCCACCCTCTCACAAAGCACTAGTTCAAAACAAAATTGTCCTTTGTTGGAAATTGTGAACCCCAATCCAAATACCTGCAAAACACAATGAAAAAACACATTTATAAGATCAAATGCAAGTTAGAATAGAGATTCCCCATAGAATCCATTTAACCATATTCAAAATAGAAATAATACAAGAACACAATGAAAGAAGATGAAAATAAGCTAAATCCTATTGAGAATATGCAAACTCTTGATCTTATGGGGGAGTTGGTGCCAATTTGATGTGGAAATGGGCCCTTTCCCAACTCCTTTGCAAGCTTTGATGATGAATGGTGATGGTGATCCACTTTGATGAAGAATGATGAGTGCTCCAAGCTAAAAACCTACATAACCTAGCTAAGATTCAATGATAATGGATGAGGATTGCTAATGATTTGAGCATGGTAACTTTGCTTGGATTGTGGATGCTCAAATGAGGAAATGAGCCCTTCATTTATAAGATTTCAAGATGGATGAATGTCCAAATTTGATCAATATGGGATTACCATTCATCCAATAGCATGATGCCACTTGACAATCCATGAATGGATGGAGGATGTGCAAGATTTGAGAAATGTGCCATTCAATGCATGAATTTGAAATTCAAATTTGTTGAAAATGACTTGTGAGAGGGAAGGAAATATAATAAATGTCACTTGGCTCAAGGAAAAGGACATATATTATAAAATTATTGCTTTGTTGGAAGTGCATGTTGATTTGAAATTTTTGAATTCAAATTGAGAGAATATTCCAAAAGATGCCATGTGAGGAAAATAGGGATTTAATAAATGAATTAAATCTATTTTCATGTGCAACTTGCATTATCTAGAGGATGTGACATGAGATGAGGTTAAATTAATCAAGGGTTAATTAATTTAATAGGGGATTTGATGATGTGACTTATTTGATTTAGATTTATGGATTTATTTAAATCAGATAAGAAAGGAATATGGAAAGAGATTAATTAAATAAGGATTTGATTTATTTAATTAAAGGAGATGGTGTTAAATTAAATCAAATAAGGTTTTAACTTAAATTTAATTTAATAGATAGACTTTAGAGATTTAATCAAATAAACTATTTATTTAATTAAATAGGGCTAGTTAAATCAGATGGATTGATTTAATTAATAGAATGAATTGACTTAATTAGACAAAATGATTTATTTAATTAAGAGATGAATATTGATGAATTTAATCAAAGAGGGGAATTTGGTTAAATGGTTAGACCGAAGGATGATTTGGGAAGAATCGATGTTAATAAGTCAGGATCGAATGCACAATGTCAATCAATATATTTTGCGTGTCTACATTTTTCCCCTCTTTGAAGTGATACACTTGTTGCATTGGTTCAAAGAATAACCTTGCCATGATCAAAAGTCAAAATTTCTCTAATTTTTCGAATGCCCCATTGTTGCCCCAGCGAATGAAGAATTACGCTGGTATACTGCCCCCTTGAGAGATCGAGTGAAGAGGTTTGATTTGAGGGTTGATCTCTCGATAAAGAGGTTCAAGGTTAGTTCAACTCGAATATTTGATGTAGACAGATTTGATGATGTAGATTGTCATCAACCATCAGTAGCCTCATGCCTATTTTGATATATTACACCCACTTGATCCTGATTTGTACCATGATAGTGACATTATTGATGATGAGATGATTATGATGCTTATATGTAATGGATGATATGATGATGCATGGATGATATGGATGCACATGATATGATATGATGATGCTTTTATGATTATGCAGTGGATGATAAATGTATGGTTTATGAGATGTTTAGAATAACCAATCTATATTATGCAATGATGGGGATGAATGCATGTGGTATGATTAATGATTTCTATATGATATGATATGCAATATGCAGTATGCTGACGGCTTGTGGATGCAGGATGGATGCATTATCGATGATTTATGATTAACTGTCATGATACCATGTTAGCATGAAAAGAAATAGATAGAAGAAAACAAAAGATTCTAGCAAGACATGAGATGATGATGATGATGATGATTATGATGATGATTACTTGTTGAGGAGTTCAGATTTTCAAAGGGCCAATTACCTTATGTTTGATAACACACATAGGCACGATGCATCAGGGTATAAATAACCAAGATGGCGTTGTACCTAATGTGATGGAATTTGACTCGAAAAATAGATAGGAGTATTATTGTTCACACTTGACATACAAAAACCTTGCTAGGATGTACCTAACAAAGCAAGTATTTTCCAAATTATATTACAAGAATTTCCAACAAGCACAAAAGATAAAAAAGATAATTATCGTTGCCCCATTCCTATCTCTCTAAATCCCTTCATTGGGGACATCATTAAGAGGTCCTTGGAATGAGAACAATAAGATAAATCAAAAGAAAAGATCAAGTACAAAAAAAAGCCAATGTTCTTCATACCTTTAGCCAAAGGGATTTGTTTTGATAGGATAAGAATCCAAGGTGATATCCAAAATGATGCCCATTGTCAGAACAATATATCCTAGGACATGCATTGTATAGGATGATGATGGTTTGATAAGTTGATTGATAGGCTTGTTGATATAAAGTTGATTGACATGTTTGAAAATGATCAAGAATTTAATTTTGTTTTAAAGGTTTGTTGTTTCAATTTTGATTTTGTGATTGAAGCTTGCTTTTGCTGATTGTTGTGGTTGTTTTTGTTTGTTTTGCCAAAGGATGAAGGTGATGATCATTTTATTATGGATGATTGATTATTGCGGGTGAAATCGAGACGAGACAGATGGATTTTTTCAAATATTTGGATGTTTTTGACATTTTGCAATGTTCTGAGGCTGTTTTTGGTATTTTCAAGATTTTACAAATGTTTTGATTTTTTTATTTTTTGAATGTTTTTGGATTTTGTGTTTTTTTTTTCGAATGTTTTTGGATTTTGATGTTTTTTGAATGTTTTTGGATTTTGATGTCTCGGGGGCTGATCAAAGATTAGCCTTGCCTACGTTGAAGCTCAGAGATGACGTAGTTTGAATTCCAATGTTTTTGATGTTTTCTGACTTTTTAAATGTTTTTGGATTTTTGCATGATTTTGATGATTTTGATATGGATGTGTGTGACGATATCAGTGCTCTGTTTGGGATTTTTTTGAAAACCAAGCTAAGGTTGATTGATTGGATCGATGGATTGATGATGATAACATTGTTGAGGATACACAACAATGCAAGGATAGTGTTAAGCAACACAAGGATTGAGATGTTGATGGGATTGCTGATGATAACATTGTTGAGGATGCACAACAATGCAAGGATACTATTAAGCAACACAATAATCGGGAAGGGTATCCAAATATTATGGATTGATTGGATTCAATTGATCAGGATTGTTGAAGCTTGGTTTGGAACAAAATATGTTTTGGATGATTTGATGTGACATTGAAGGATGTGACTTAGATGCGATTGATAGTGATTGTTTGGATTGATGTTCGATTGAAAGATGAAGACTTGATAAGAAACATCTTCTTGTCAAAATATGCCATGAGCTAGTGATTTGGATTTGGATCGCAAATGCTTGACCAATTTGATTTCACGTTTTCCAATGTTTAGATCACCACATAAGTTAGAGGATATAGACCAAGATTTATTCTTGAAGCAAGATGTAAATACTGCCCCCGGTGTCTAGCAATGTATGGAATGTCATGGATGGATGCTTGGATAGGTGTATGGATGGATCGATATGGATTATCTTACAATAAGATAAGGTGTTTAAAAAGAGGAATGCTTCATTTGGATAGTGCCTCATAGCTCAGATTAGGTAGGATAGGATGAATGAAAAATGACCTATGTCAAGATTTTTACCATAAGCAAGTGTAAAGTGTGCACCAAAATTTTTCATCAAGATCAAGATAACTAAGACGAGGGATGCAGATATATGTGAATGGATTGGATAAATGGTTCATGGATGAATGGATTTATTATGGATAATATTGATGAAATGCTAGATTTATTATGGATGGGA
This sequence comes from Sequoia sempervirens, assembly GCA_007258455.2. NCBI lineage: Eukaryota > Viridiplantae > Streptophyta > Pinopsida > Cupressales > Cupressaceae > Sequoia > Sequoia sempervirens. Next base: position 143,647,274 of record VDFB02000013.1, read on the forward strand.
TGAGATGCTTTCACCTAAAGTGGCACACGCAGATGCTCAATTCCACGCATGATGCCTATTTGCTAGGTTTTCATCATGGTCTTGCCCAAAGCACCACCGTAGTGGTTTTCACTAGAGGATGATTTTTTTCTTTACTATTTTCAATCCTTTTTCTAATTTTTTTGGATTTTCATATTTTTTGAATTTTTTTGAATTTTTTGAAAGATTTTAAGCTCATGTTGGATCACAAGGTGTTTCTGATTTAGATGCCTCTGTCATAATGTGCCATCGATATCCTGCTTGAAAGAGCTTCTTTGCTAAGATACGTGCACTTGAATGAAACTTTTGAGGTTTCTGATCTGTTTCATCGATACCGAAGTTGACTTTGTCTTGGTGTGTCCATCGCAATATATTGCCCTCTGAATCCTTATGATGAAGGGTTGTTGCCAATACATGGTAAATTTGAGAATTGGATATCATGCATGGAGGTGTTTTAGGGATAAGAGATGGATTGGTTGACAGTTTGAAACCTTTGACTCTCCAAACTTTGGAAGATGAGCAATAATGGTTGGATACGTAAGTGTACATGGAATTAGGACCAACTGCTTGATACACTTTGTACGTCACTTGAAAACCCTGATTTTTCTTTTGCAGACATCTTTGATGGATACTTTTCCCTATTTTATTTTGCCCCATAGTTTCTTTGACTAATGGAGTTTGATAGGGATAATCTATCTTTGTATGCTTTGGTATCCATATGTATTTGATTTTCCCATTATGCTTTCCAGCTTCTTTTTCTTTGATAACATTCTTCATACTTTGATTCAATTCTTTCTTTTGATGTTGGTCCCAATTCATGGATGGGGTGATGGGTGGATGAAGATTCGTGATGTGACTGGTTGTAGTATTGGAATTGGTTTCAACATAAGGATTCTTCGTGCTCCCTATGTTGATGCTTGCTTAAGACATAGTTGCCCCCAGTATGGTGCTAGTGGCATTTTTGTTCCTTGATTCCGCCTATTCCAAGAGCTCTTGTTTAGAATGAATTCTCTGATAAATGACCATTGTGGATGATGTTTTTGGAATTTTCTGCTCTACTGAATTTGGAATATCCTGTTCTATCTGACCTATTTCCTTGATTGGATACTTTTGGATATCTTTATTCATGATGCCCTTAGTTTGAATTGGGGATATATCTTATTAAAGGAATATTGTTCTGAATGAAGATCATCTACATGCCCACCCACAGAAAGCATTTCATGGGTAGATGGAGGAGTATATGCATCTTGCATAGATAGGAGGGTGTCCATTAAATCATTGTAGTATCTTGGAGATACAAATTCTTGATTTTGAATGATTTCAGAGTTGCTTTTGACATGCTTTGGATCAAGTTCTTGACATGGGTCAGTTTCAAAGGATGAATTGCTTACAAAGGGTTCTTGGATGTCGTCATTAGACTTGGTAAGTGGTTCAATATCCTCAAGTGTCGAGTTCAGGGTTCCTTCAATATCTGTAATCATGAAGTCAAAGGGGGTCAACATGTCTTGGAAAGGACCATTGCTAGACTTTGGTGAAAGATGTTGATCATGCTTTTGAATAAATCTTTGAGATATGTCCTCTAACTCATTAGGTGATGTAGAGACATTTTCATCATGATCATTGGTCGATGGATCGTGCATTATGTCAATAGGATCAAATAATCCTAATACTCCTTGAAATAGATCACTAAAAAGTGGCTCTTGATGTATGGTGAGTTGATCATCAGATGGGGTGGAAACATCTTCAAGATGCTCATCGATGGAGAGATCTTGATCATTGTTCTCAACAATTGTGATGGAGGGATTTCCAATGTTTTCAACCATAGGGTCAAATGATGTTGATGTTTCTTGAATTGGATCATTGTTGGGTATTGTTGGTGGATTTTGATCATGATTGAAAAGTGACTCTTGACGTATGTTGATTTGATCATTAGATGAAATAGAAATAGCTTGAAGGTGCTCAATGATGGATTGATCTTGATCCTTGCTCTCAACAATTATCATTTTTTGTGTTTGTGCTTGTGTTTTTTGGGTAGCTTGAGAGTCTTGGGAAACTTGAGAGGATTGTTGCACTTGTTGAGCTTGTATTGCTTGTTGCATGGCTAGATATTGTTGGAATCTCCTTTGAAAAGTAGCTTGTAATGTCGCATTATATTGTTTTGATGTGGTGAAAGTTGGTGGTGGTGGGGGTGGTGGTGGATTAAAAATCATGTTTGATGTAGTGAAAAGTGTTTGAGATATGTTTGGAGTGATCATGAGGGTTTGAGATGTGATCGGTGTGATAGGGATGGTTGGAATGACTAAGGTGATAGGTCTTTGGAGACCATATTTTGATTTATTGGGATTGATGTTGTCATTTGATTAGATACCATCTGTTGGTATGATGTCGATGGTATATTCCAAGGATTTGATGTGATGGCTTGATTGGCATTAGGTGGATTGATTTGGATGGAGTGATTGGTGCTAGGTAAAGGGGGAAGCCCTAAACCAAGGAATGATGTTGGTGGTGGAGATGTCTCTTGGCGCAATGACTCAACTATTTTGGAAAGTGCAGCAATTTGATCTCGCCAAATTTTTTCTTGATTTTGATCTTGACTCCCTTGATATAGTTGATTTGGCTCTTGTTTAAGAAGATTTGGAGTGTGTACTTATGTTTGATTTTGGACAATTTTTTGATTTGGTATGACACTCAAATTTGGCAGGATAGGTTGGAATTGACCATTGTTCATGTTGGGAATATTTGTATGATTTGCAAATGTATCCATCCCAAAGTTTACCAGATTCATGTTTTGAAAACTTGTACTTGGTACCTTCTCATTTGATTTGTAGGGATTTGGTGGGATGATGTTGTTCGTTTCAAGGATCATGCATTGATTGTTCGATTGATAGACTTGTAGGTTTGCACTTGGATTTACCATCAGGAAATGTGTTCCAATATTTGATTTGGGCATACTCACACTTGTTCTATTGACATTTTTCGAAGGTAATGGTCCCATGTATGGATTGTATAAGTGTGAGTTTTGATAATCAATTGGCATTGTAAGGCTTTGAAGATTCAATTGATTTGGATTACTCATGATGTATGGATCAAGTTTGTATTCCATGTTCTCCTTGTGTTTTGACCTTGTTGCAAAAGTGACCTTTAATGTTTTTTAGGACCAATGATGAGATGAAGGATGAAAAGGGGAAATGATATGAGTGTTGAACGTTTAGGGACTTTGGATCAATGCTAGACTTAGGGTTTGATTTTGATTGGTTTTATTTGGGTAATGAACTTGTAAAACCTAAGATGTTAGATGTGATCTTAGGATGAACTTGTTCAAAGGGGTGCTAATTTAACTAGAGATATGAGAAAGGATGCATTCCCATACTCCTAACTAAACAAGGTGATTTTGATTTTGATGATTTACTGAAGTCTAGAATGACGTTTCCAAAGCTCTAAAGTTGTTTGTGGGATGAATATTGATAAGTGTTTGGGATGGGTGAAATGTTTGATTTGCTCCTAAATGAACCTAGGAAGGACTTGTTTACTAGACCAAGATAGTGAAGAACATGCCTTTTCTCTAAAATTAATTCAAAATCAAAAGATCAATGTTTGCATGAAAACTATATGACGAAAAGATGCCAAGCACATATGTGGGGTCGAATTGATTTGATCTTTTCTTAATGGATTATTTTTACCACAAACACACTCTTGATTAGATTTTGAATCTAGATGTCTAATGTCTCAACTTTCCCCTTATCCCGCAAAGTGTATTATGCGGAAACCAAGGAAATTTGAGGCAAGAGTTACCTATTGTTGACCTTAGTAGGAGAAAATTGAGATGAAATCCAAATGCTTAGAATCCTCTAAGGATACAAATCCCAAGGGAAAGTAATAACATGTGAATTTTTTCAAGGATATTTGCTTCTCCTAAAGGGTTTAAGATTTGATGTTCATGTTGAATGTTGGTTTTCAAATGTTTTCGATAAAAGCACTGTGTTTTCAAACCAAGAACAAGTACAACCCTATGGATGTGTAAGACAATATTTGTTGAATCCCCACTTGGACAAGTCTAGCTATGCTTATCTTCAGCAAATGGTTACATGCTTGACCCCACTGGCTCCCCTCCACGACACTCACTTATACGGGGCAGCCAAGCATCAACACCCATGAAACTCCCATGGCATGTTTTGCATTTCTACTAAAAGACCGTAAAAGTGTGGGGCGGCTTCAGAACGACCTTTCTTGCACCAAAAAATAGATCAAGGATTTTGGAAAATTCTAGCACATGGGTTTTAGTAAGGACTTTTCTGTTTGTAGGAGTTGACCCATATGGCAAGAGTCCCCTTTCGGATCCATCTTGTCGAAATCAAGCACGTGATATTGGCGTTTACTCCAATATCCACATTTATATATCGGTTGGAAAATACTCTTGGCTTTAGAGTGTTACCGATTGAGTCGTTCCCTTGGGTGAGTACTTTTTCCCCAAGGCAGGCCCTCTAGGATAAACAAAAGAAAGAAAAGACAAATTTCGTAACTTGATGAATCTTTGATGGCACAAAGAAAGAGAATATACGCGAAAATTCCCCTACTCACACTCGCACAAGATTTTGTTCATTTTTTAAGCCCAAATTGAAGTGTGGAGGTGATTGCTTTGTCTTAACCCAAAGTCATGGAAAAGGCCTTTTGATTCTCAAGATTTCTATAAAGTGCGAGAGAAGCGCATACGTCTTTTTCCAATGGCTTTAGTCTAAGTAAGCCCTCACAAAAAACACAACTACACTTGTTCTTTTTAAACCCTCAAAGCAATATGTGAGTTCATTTTTAGAGCACCAAAAAGACAAGTGATAAGCATTTGTTCAATTTGTTAATCCCATAAACAAAATCTAGTAAGTTGTTGGTCCTAAGATTCTTTTTAATCCTTTTGCAAGAAATAAAAAAAAAACTCTTTTTAAACCCAAGTGAAAGCTAGTGTTCTAAGAAAAGAAGAAGATGACAAATTCCTAAGTGTTAAACAAACACTTAAGTGCTTAAGAACACTTTGATTAGAAAAAGTATCATCACGATACTCCTTCCTTTGCTTTTGTTTTCCAACATACAAAGAAGAAAAGTAGTTAAATTCTGGAAAAAACATAGAAATTAAAAGGTAGAAAATAGAGGGAGAAGCAATCATAAATTAAAACACATGCTAAAAAATCAAATTCTCCCTTTTTGTTGTTCCCAGCGTCGCAACTCATGAAGGTGTTGCTATTTTTTCCTCTTAGCGGCGCTCTTACAGCGCTGCTTACCAGTCAGCGGTGCTCTATGTCGGGACAGAGAGCACGATTGCGTCACGGTTTTGTCCAAGTGTCACACTTTTCAAAAGCGTTGCTGTTTAGAAATTTTTTGAAACTTTTGCAGATCGGTGAGTCCAGCGGTGGAGTTTTGAATTTGAAATTTTTGCCCGGATGAGTTCAGCGGTGCTAAAACAACGACGCTAGCAAGCCCGCGGTGCTAAAACAGCGACACTGACAAGCCCGTGTTAGAATTTCCTATGTGTCAAAAAAATGCGGAAATTTCAAGGAAAAGTTAAAAATAATGATGTCAAGCCCTCCTTCTAGCGCCATAATGTGAACCCCAATCCAAATACCTGCAAAACACAATGAACAAACACATTTATAAGATCAAATGCAAGTTAGAACAGATATTCCCCATAGAATCCATTTAACCATATTCAAAATAGAAATAAGACAAGAACACAATGAAAGAAGATGAAAATAAGCTAAATCCTATTGAGAATATGCAAACTCTTGATCTTATGGGGGAGTAGGTGCCAATTTGATGTGGAAATGGGCCCCTTCCCAACTCCTTTGCAAGCTTTGATGATGAATGGTGATGGTGATCCACTTTGATGAAGAATGATGAGTGCTCCAAGCTAAAAACCTGCATAACCTAGCTAAGATTCAATGATAATGGATGAGGATTGCTAATGGTTTGAGCATGGTAACTTTGCTTGGATTGTGGATGCTCAAATGAGGAGATGCTCCCTTCATTTATAGGATTTCAAGATGGATGAATGTCCAAATTTGATCAATATAGGACTAACATTCATCCAATAGTATGATGCCACTTGGCAATCCATGAATGGATGGAGGATGTGCAAGATTTGAGAAATGTGCCAATCAATGCATGAATTTGAAATTCAAATTTGTTGAAAATGACTTGTGAGAGGGAAGGAAATATAACAAATGTCACTTGGCTCAAGGAAAAGGACATATATTATAAAATTATTGCTTTGTTGGAAGTGCATGTTGATTTGAAATTTTTGAATTCAAATTGAGAGAATATTCCAAAAGATGCCATGTGAGGAAAATAGGGATTTAATAAATGAATTAAATCTATTTTCATGTGCAACTTGCATTATCTAGAGGATGTGACATGAGATGAGGTTAAATTAATCAAGGGTTAATTAATTTAATAGGGGATTTGATGATGTGACTTATTTGATTTAGATTTATGGATTTATTTAAATCAGATAAGAAAGGAATATGGCAAGAGATTAATTAAATAAGGATTTGATTTATTTAATTAAAGATGGTGTTAAATTAAATCAAATAAGGTTTTAACTTATTTAATTTAATAGATAGACTTTAGAGATTTAATCAAATAAACTGTTTATTTAATTAAATAGGGCTAGTTAAATCAGATGGATTGATTTAATTAACAAAATGAATTGACTTAATTAGACAAAATGATTTATTTAATTAAGAGATGAATATTGATGAATTTAATCAAATAGGGGAATTTGATTAAATGGTTAGACCGAGGGATGATTTGGGAAGAATCGATGTTAATAAGTCAGGATCGAATGCACAATGTCAATTAGTATATTTTGCGTGTCTACAGAAACTTGCAGCCATTTAAAGACAATTTCCACATAACCCAAAGAGAAATCTATGCAACTAAGTATTCAGAATCCACATGCAAGAGAATAGACAACATACCCATGAAAATATGACACAAGATATACCCTAGGAAAACCCGTAAGAGGGAAAAACCCAAGCCTCCAAAAGCATCCATCTCTCATGTATTATTTAGCAATAAAGATTACAATACATCTTCAGAGTCTTCATGAACACCATTGAAGCAACAAGCCTCTCCAAGAAATCCATGTGAACAAGCATTCCAACACACATCCATGCCATGCTTCAAACGCTCACAAATTCTAACCAGAGCTAACATGCAAACTTTCCATTCTAAACAACTGCCTTTGTGGTTGCTTTTATAGAAGCAATCTCCCACAAAACTACCAAGTGGTATTACACAAAACCATGTGACTAAAACCATGATATTACAAAACCATGTCCCCACATTTAATATTGGGTACATTATTTATTTATTTTCCCCAATATTAAATAATTACATTTTGGCAACTTAACTTATGTCCCAATGTTACATGCAACATAAAGTGGCCCCAAGAATAATTACATTAAATATATTATGCAAGGTGTACAACACCTTTTTCCTAACATCCTTATCCTCGAACCACCTAAAAAAATTGTTTCACAACAAGTGAGTTACAATACTGTTGCTCATACATATAACACTAGGAAAAATCCACAACCAAGATAAATGCCTTAAACATCCCTCCCATTGCCTAATCCCATCTTACTAGGTCCCCCTCATTTTCCTTCAAAAAATGGAAAGGAGTATGATATTGTTGAACAACTTAAGAATACTCCTACTAAGATATCTTTATGGTACCTTAACCAAGCTTCCCCCCACTATCATAACATGATTCAAATTTCCTTACAACAAGTTCCTATCCCTTCTAGTGCACAACCAAATGACATAGCAGCCATGATTCAAGGAATAAATGCTGACATTATTTTCCACTAAAGTGAGCTCCCTTCTTTGGAAGTGAAAAAACAATATGATGCTTTCATGATAATAGCTCAATACAATACCACAGGGGTAAAGTGAACCCTTGTTGACAATGGATCATCCTTAAACATGTGTAGAGAAATAATTTTGGATAAACTTGGTGTTGATAAATAAAAAATTCAACCTGACTCTTTATCTATTAAGGGATTTGATAATGTGGGAAAGAAATCGGTTGGTGTGATAACTTTACCTATTACAGTTGGAAAGGTTACCTTACAAACCCCTATTCATGTTATGCCTCATGATCTTTCATACAATCTCGTTTTAGGTAGACTATGGATTCATGAGATGCATGTGGTGCCTTCTACTCTTCATTGTAAAATGAAGTATGTCTACAACAATTAAGTGTACACATTGGAAATTGATAATGATCCTTACAGTGTTTTATAACTTGAGAAAAACAAAGAGAATCCCTTGAAATAATTAACATCAACTACACAAGTGGAAACCGTGCAATAGACAGACAAAGAAAAACACATTGATGAAGTCATGAAGATATTAGAAGATGATTGGGGTTCCTTAGATTTCAAACATACATTCATGGGAGAATACAAGATCATAAACAAAGATTTAGATGAGGGAAAAGAAAAAATAGTAATTTCAACACAAAATTTCGATGACCCTTCAAAAGAATCCACCTCAACCACTTTAGAAGAAAATACAACAAATAACACAACAAACTTCAAAGAAACTGACTATCAACAACCACCAAATCCTAAAGAAATGAAAAACCTTTACAGAAAAGTTTATGAGCTTATGAAAGAACTTGGATATAGTGGAAAAGGATGTGATGCTAGAGAACAAGGTATCCATGTCCCTATAGATCCACACACACAAGAAAAGACTAGTGGTCTTGGTTATTGTCCCTCGAAAGAAACAAACAAGCCTTCACTTCATATCAACACTATCAAAAAACATCCTTCTAAGCCAACCTTAACAATAGTGCATCCTGAGCTAATAGACACTAGTGGTCTTTATCCTTTTCAAGAAATGAAACAAATAGAGAATTCCTCGCTTAACATTAATGTCATCAGACAAAATACTTATGATTTTAATTCCTTAGATTTTACACCCTCCAGTAAAGGAGAGGAAAAAGTCTCACAATCTAAAGAGTGTTGTGTAGGTATGACACCTCGTACTAAGCAGGGGATATCTTTGTCACAAAATAAAGCAACATCCTCAAATTTTGACCAAGAGAATATCTTGATGAGAATCCCCCAAGATCGCCTAATTTCTCTCCCTCCAAGAACATGAAAGAAATTATATTACACTTGAATTCATTTTGTGCATATCATAGAGTTCATGGTCATGCTACTAATGAATGTAAGGCTTTAAGTAACAAAATTCAACATATTAAGGAGTTTGGTGTTCTTCCTTATGTGAGGGGCACCTAATTCCTCTAATTGATATTGATTTTTACTCTAGCATGTTTCTCATCAATCATCTCGACTCACCCTTGTCATGCACTAAGTGGGGGAAAGGGGGTTAGGTAGCCTTGTCCTCGCATGTCATTTATCATTGTCTCTTCTAGCTAGTTGATCACCTTTCATGTATATATAAGAGCAAGCTTGGGATGTGGACGACATGCCTTAAGTTCGCTCAGATGCGATGTATTGAGCAACCCTTCCATCCTATTGCATGATGTAGCTTATCAGAAACATATGAATTGGCATAGGGCTTTTTGAGTAAGCTATCATATGTATTCTTCTACTTTAAATCAATTTCTCATAGAAATGGTGTTAGCAACCTCTTTAAAGTGGGGGCATACATTGACACTCATGTTTTATTGTGTGATTTTCTTTCTTCTTGTGATGCATTTCATTCTTGGTGGTGTCATTGGGTTGTATTTCCTCTAAGAGCATGAAATTTCCTTGTCCCCTCTTGGAAGCATTAGATACAATATTCCCCAAGATGAGACCTTACAACTTTCCTCTCTTGGAAACAAGATGAGACCTTTTGCACTTGTCCTCTCTTGGAAGAATTGGGTATGATGTTCCCCAGGATGAAACCTTGTATTTATCCTCTCTTGGAGATGTTAAGCACGATGTCCCCTAAGATTAAGACTTTGCATGAACTAAGCAAAGTCCCTTTGAGCATCCCTCTTCCTTGTTACATTTTTCCTTTTTGTACCTTATTAAAGTCATGGAGGTATCGCTTTGATATGGTCCCCTGGGGCTCACCTAGTGAACACCTAGCTTCACTAGCCCATGTGAGCATGCATTTTTGTACCTTATTAAAGTCATGGAGGTATGGCTTTGATATGGTCCCTTGGGGGCTCAACTAGTGAAAAACTAGCTCCCACTAGCCCTCGTGAGCATGCATTTTTGTTTGCATAGTGGAAAACACATTCTACTTGTAAAATTTTTTAGACAAACAACCTAGACCTAGTCCACTATGTTGGAGGACCAATCGAATCTTGATCTATTGCAGTTTTTCCTTCTTTTTTTTTCTTGTCTTTGATGGTGTATGTTTGCAATTTGGTTATGGATTCATATATCATCTGCATGCATGTTCCTTTGTGCTTATGTTAGTTTTCCATAGGATCTCAACCTTGGAGGCTTTATCATCTCTCTTGATCATTGTCATCCTATCTTGCTAACATTGGTACATTTGAACCCCTCTTGATTGCGTGGTCAACTACTTTAGTGTGAGTTTGAATAAATTTCATCCTCTCACTAAAGTGGGGGCTAAATGTGGTGTATTAAAATGCATACCTTTGCATTTTCATACTTTTTTGGGCCCACCTTTCTTTATTTATGCTCCTTTATGGCTTAATTGGTCCTATTGTTCATCCACAAGCCTAATAAACTATATATTTTTATAGTGAATCCCAAAAAACATCAAAATATAAATGATCATTTAATTTTTATATCTATGTTCCCATGATTTTTGGACTGGGACTAAAACACCACCTAGGGCATCTTTGTCCTCCATGGGTTTTGGGACCCTAATCTAGAAACCACAAAAATAGGTCCCTTTTTAGAGTTTGTGCTTTGAGAATTGAGCCTTGGGACTAAGACTCCACCTAGGGTGTCTTAATCCTCCTTGACTTATTTTTAGGATTCAATTTAAAATTTGGGTAGGATTTAGCCTCTTATATTTAATGATTTCATATGTTAGCTTGTTCTGATGTAGTTTTAGGATATTAAGCATGAGTAAGTATAAATGCAAGGTTCCTCCACTCATTTTTCATATAAGCAAGATAACAAGCATTCAAGTATTCATTCCTCAGACAAGTTTATGCATTTAAGAGCAATTCATCAAGTATTTGGAGCCATAATCAAGAATCAAGCATCATGTTAAGGGTTTAGTGCATCCATTCATGTTGTTGACCTAAGATTGTGGATGTAGCATTAAAGATCTATTTGCAACCATTGTTCAATTCATCAAGTATTTGGATCCATAATAAAGATTCAAGCATCATGTTAAGGGTTTAGTGCATCCATTCATGTTGTTGAGCCAAGATTGTGGATGTAGCATTGAAGATCTATTTGCAACCATTGTTCATATCATATCCAAGATCTACATTCTTCATGGCTACTACATGATAGATTATAGATTTTATTCACAAGACATCATACAAGGTGATATCATTTACATATTTCATGTTTCATGCTTCAATTCATCATTTGGTTTAATTACCTAAAAGGGGTTTGACCAATGTAAAACCCCATTCACTAATAATGAACAAGTTTTTCCCTCTTGTGTGTTTGTATTTGCAAATCTAGGTTGAAGACTTGAAGATCCTTTAAAGTGAAAAGTTTTAAAAGTTGCAAAGTTGCATTACAAAGTTGTCATCTTCATGGAAACTCACCTACAGGTTGAATCTAGAAGTTTTAGAACTTGAGATATGATGAGAAGCAAGTGCAAACATTGGGGCTCAAGATCCTGTTCAAAGTTTTTAGAAATTGAGAATGAGACTAATACACTATCTTGGGTGTCTTAGTCCTCCCGAGCATATTTTTCAAAGGTTCCTCCAAATTGAGTTTCGACATCTGTAGACCTCGTATTTTCCCCAAAAAATAGCAGTGAGACTAATACACCATCCTAGGCATCTTAGTCCCCCATGACACTCTTTGGCAGCCTCTTTAAATTTCTAGAATACTCACATCTCTGGTACAAATATTATATCTCCCTATTGCATAATTTCAATATTTTCATCTTTCATTTAGCTTGCATTTCTAATTCTAGGTCATTTTGCATATCACATTGTATTTTCCAACATTCTCTTTCCAAAGCATTTGCTTGGTGGTGAACCCCATAGAACTCAAAGAACCCCCTCCTCGGTCCTCCTCATTGTGAATTGACTCACCTTGTGAGGTTGTTAGTCAATCCAATTGGGACTCTTAGGGCATTATTGAATGATTAGTGGAGAAAGAGTGATATCTCTAGGTATCCATTTTTCCATGCATCAAATGGATGTAGTGATAGAGATATGTGGGTTAATAGATTAAGATGGGTAAGAGTGGTGGATGGAAGGATGGGAAATGAAGGCATGTATAAATGTTCTAGGATCAATGGAAAGTGGGACCAATGAGTGCACACACCATGCTAGGTTTGAAGATTGGTTCTATTGTTGGTGTGATGGTGGCTTTTGGTTTTTAAATTTTGGTTTTTGTTGGTTTAAGGGATCACAATTTTTTGTGCTCTTGGATGGGTGATTTTGAATTTTGGAGTGACTATTCATATTTCCAAATTTTGGGACCCAAATTATTTTGGTGGTCCAAGTTGTTGGATCTTTCTTTGAATATTTGTTGAACCGTAAAGAAAATAGGTGGGGGAAGAGCCCACTTATTCTCCTTAGGTCATTCAATAATTTCCTATGAACCTAAATTGGATTGACTATCAACCCTAAAGGGTGAGTCAATTCTCAACAAGGAAGACCTAGGAGGGGTTCTTTTAAGATTTGAAGGGTTCCACACCAAGAAAAAGTTTGGAAAATAAACAACTTAACATTCAACTCACAAAACCTAGTAACACAAGCTAAATAATGAGTGCAAATGATGAAATTAAGCAACGGGGTATGTGCAAGATAATGATGGGCCAAAAAGTGGTGATATGATGGGTATGTGGTTGACAACTTTTTTTTAACCCAAAATTGATGAAACAAAAAGGGTTTTTAAAGGAGATTCTCAGCTTTCCACTGATATAAATTATGCTTACTTTGAATTTAATAAATAATTATTATTCATTTTCTATTTGAACTACGACTAAATTCCTGACTAATAGGCTGATCGAAAAACATCTATAGCTTTCAAATGGTATCAAATTTCTTGAATCCAAAACATGTGTCACATTCTATCATTCACATACTATAGGATTGAAAAAAAATTGAATTTCATGAAGTTTTGACCAAGTTAAGGTGGTTAGACATACAAGTTTTTATTTTTTTAAAAGTTGTAATAAAAAAATCATAATTAATTATTTACTTGGAAAAAAATTACAAAAAAATATGCATCACATCGAGATATGATTCCTCTACTTATATCTAAAATATTATAAAAAAATTATCATTTTATTATGGTTAGGGTGGTCAGACAAACACCAACTTCTTATTTTTTCCTTGAAATTTAAGTACTACTGCATTGAAATTTCAATTTTTCATCAAATAATTAAAAAAATAAAAACCTAGTAGTTTAGAAACTCTATTCAATTTTCTACAAATTCTATTCTTACATATTTTTGAAATAATATAGGTAACTTATTCAAATTTTAACATCAAGTTGCCTAACTCTATATTTTTTGAATTTTTCTCCACTTAAGGGCCTATTTTTTCCATGATGATCCTATACATATCGAACAAAAAGTTATGATGTGTGTACCTAGGAAGTCTGGAAATGTGATGAGGATTCCAAAAATGCAAAAATGTTGTCAAAATATGCTAGGGAGGACTAAGACACCCTTACTGTCTTATTAATCCCACTCCTATTTTTTGGGGTAGATGCAAAATCTTTGAATGCTAGAATAGGATTTGAAAGAATCTATGCAAAATTCCACTTGGAGGACTAAGATTCCCTTGCTATCATCTTAGTCTCGATCCGAATTTTTGAAATATCTGAATGTGGTCTCGAGCTCCAAATTCTGCAGTTCCTTCTTCACCAAGTCTTTAGATATGAATGTGTAAATAACTTGTAAAACAAAGGAAATTCACTTGATTATTTATAGGGGTTTCCCTTGGTGAAACCCCTTGTTTGGTAATTAAACCTTGATGAAAATGCATAGATCTAAAACTAGAAATGTGTGTGAGCCCTAATCTTAAGTGTGTCTAAGACTATGTAAGCTAAAAAATGGAGAAACCCTATTCAAATTCTTTAGAGTAGGATTCCTAAGATGCAAATGAAAGTGACCTCCAAAGGAGATCTATAATAACCCTAATAAGTCATAAGCATGAAATATACCTTCCTTAGGAATAAATTAAAACAACAATGGAAGATGGAATCAATCAAGAAACAAGTCCCTAGGCTTGGAAGTATGGCTAGTTGCATCTCCAACCTAGAATCTCTCATGATCCTCTGTAGGCATCCATCATTAGTCTTTAGCAATGCTAGATCTTGACTTAGAGATAGATTTGAAAAACTTGCAAAAACACAATAGAAGTCTCCTCCAAGACTTCAATTCCTTGCTTCTTGAAACTCTCCTTCAAACTTGCTTCTTCAACTTGTACCATTGAAAAATGGATCATTGACATTTTCATGGTCTTTTAGGTCTTCCTCTCATGATGATTGGCTTATTTTTCTTTGATTTAATGTTGCAATGTAACTTATGCATTTACATTAGGTCTTGAACATTCAAATTATGATGTCTTGTGAAGGTTTTTTGTATTTTAGCAACACATTTCTACACTCTTCTAGACTCTTCTCATTATAATTCACCTAAAAATCACCTTTTTATTCATTATCAAGTCCTATTTCAAAGTGTTGTAAAGTCTTGTAACAACATTTCATACTTTTCTAGGCTTGTTATCACTATTTACACCTTTCTTGTGCTTTATTTGACCCCTTTATGCACTCATAAGACTTAATTAAGTGTATTTTTGAATGTAAACTCAACAAACAACATTAAATGCAACTTAATTCCTACCACCCACTTACAAGCCCAAGGTGGGATCCATTCACCATGGGTGGTGAATGAGTCCCTCTTGGCTCCAAATTGAAAATAATTCAAAATTTCTTTCAGGTTTTTATTCAAAAAGACCTTATGTTGTCCTATGATGTTGTGTTATTGGGTAATTAGGGCATAAGTGTGTATAAATAAGTGTTTTTCCATCCATTTAAACCCTCATTCATCTCATTTTCTCATACACCATCAATTAGCATTCTTACATTCAACCCATCAAATTATCATTCAATCAAGCAATTGTCATGTATCTTGGATTAACCATTGACATATCTTCAGACTTCTACAACAAGGTTTTAGTGAGTTTAGGACACTTGCATGTTGTTTATTCATCATTCCTTGCTCATTTCATTTCATTTCTTTATTAAGGGTTTGATTACCAAAGTGGGATTTGACCAAGGTAAATCCCTATACTCTAACCCTTAACCATTTTTCCCCTTTTGCATGTTTGCAAGGTAATAGGTGTTGGAAAGTGGTCAACAAGTCATAAAAGTGTTCCAAGTCAACTAAATCCTAACTAAAGTTTGGAGACAACCTACAACTTGTTTTCTGTAGATTTGACTCTGTCAACCTGACAAGAAGACAAGTGCAGATTTGGAGCTATTTGATTGACTCTTGAATTTGTAGATTTTTGGAGGAGGACTGATTTTCCATCAGTGGTGAATGAGTCCTACTTGAGGGATGAAAAATTTGATTTTTTCAAAATCCAGTTCTCGACAGTCGGAAAGCAGTTTCAGGTATTTTTACTAGTAGGAGGATTGATTCACCATCAGTGGAAAATAAGTCCTACTAGTGATTTATAGTAATTTTTTCCAATTTCTAGAACCTTCCAAAATTAGTACTCAACTTCCAGGTGCACTCTGTTAAACCTCATTCAATTATGTTTGCATTAGTTTATGTTTTTAGTTCATTCTTGCATACCTCACTATGTTTTCAAAAATTGCATATTTCATTAATTTTCTATTCATAATCAATCAATATCTTCATCTAGCTACATTTAGATCATTTCATTTAGTCTCAATTCCATCTTAGATACCTTAATTTGAGTGAACCACCTCAATTTTAGTGTTCTATCTCTCTCCTTTTAGGTGAAAGACCCTAAGAGTGCAAGAGAAGCACATAGAACACCACAAAATTGATGGTTCACAACTTACTTGCTTCTTACTTGCTTAGGTGAAAATGGGGTGTGAATCTTACTTTTATAGGAATTCCTATCTAATAACCCTATTATTAGATCCCAAAGGCTGACAAAATGCTAATTTGAATCAAATATTTTCATTTATTGCTCTTAATTCTTGAAAATAAAGCCCCCAAAACTAAGAGGCCCTAGGTGGCATGTTGGTCACACTAAGGGGTACCAAGATGCCACCAAGGGCGTCTTGGCCCCACAAGATTTATTTTGTAATTTTGAAAGGTGGGTTACCAAGATTAAAGGTTGTTTATGGATTTTGGTTGGGTTTAAAGTTGAAATATGCCTTGGGATGCACAAAAAGGGGTCTTAGGGGCCCATAATAAGTGACCTAAAGGAAATTTAATGCAAGGGGTGCTAAAATAGGTCCAAATTAAGTGTGAAAATGTAAAGGTATGCATTTCTCTACACTACATTTGTATTGTTTGAATTTAGGATTGCCCAATTTTGGTGTCCAAGTGGATTAAAATATTTTGGGCTTTGGGAATTGCAGACCACTAGCTTCTATCTTTAGATTCATATAAGATACAATGAAAATCCAAACACAAACCTAGTTCTAAATGAATGAAGATAAGTTACGAAATTTGTAACAAAATAGACAAATGATGTAAAATTCTAATATTGAGGATATGAAAAGATTTGATGCAAATGACAAAATACAACTATATATAGGCCTAGAGATGCATGAATCAAGGATATGACATGTTCTAGAGGTCATAAATTCAACACATAATTAGTAGATCAATTAATTCAATATGACTAAGATAGAGGTAAGATTGATTAAACAAAGGTGATAATTAAATTGACACTTAATTACAATCAATTCAAGATTGACAAGGTAGTGGTGATACTTGTACATTTCAAGTCAAGATGAACATGTCTTTTTAAATTATCTAAATGAAAATAATTAATTATTTCTAATATCCTAAATACACTTATTAATAGATACACAATTATACCAAAATTAACTAAGATAATATCATCAATTAAAAAGGTTTCTAATTTACTACTATTAAAAAAAAAAACAGTTTGTTTTTAACTAAAAATCTAATACAGATTTATGTAGTACTTTGGTATAGCTAATTACTCTTGAGTGAATACTTTCTTTGGGTGGTAATTCATGTTTAGCCCAAAAACGTTGTATAGGTTAATAATCCCCATTCTTGTGAAAATTAAATTCTGGTTGAAAAATATTTAATATTCAATCTCGACCACTTTTTGACTATCTACAGAAGGGGTTTGTCGTTAGTAATTAGTTGGAAGTCGATATATAATATTGTTTAGTATAAGATGTCGTTATTGTGCTGGTTGGGAGCTCTCTTTCATGGTAAATTTTGAGATGACGCCCACTGATAGTAAACATTGTAACTTCTCGTCCTTACACATCCGAGTCAATTAAATTAATATTTACTTTAATAAAGCTTCTGAATTCTATCTATAAAATAAGAATGCTTTACAGTTTTGAAAGTATTTTACCATTTTAACTGGATTCGTTAAGATATTTTGTTCCATAGTGCTCTACCTAATTACTATAAGGACATCCACTGAAAAGACTCAATCGGCTGTAGCAACAAGAACCAGAGAAGGTGAATTCGAGTCAGGAGGACACAATCCCCATTATTTTCAGTGAATATCAAAAGTTTAATGAATAAATACATGAAATTTTTACAGTCCACTTTGTAGTTTAGTGGATTAAACTGTTTTTTTTCTTATTTATTATTTTAGGTTTGTGGACTAAACTGTTTTTCTTCTTGTTTATCGATAGATCATATAATGCGATATGAACTCTTGATGAAAAATAATTATTTACACAGAAACGACAAACTCTACTATAATAATAGTTGATATCTTTTATTGAAAAGTACCAACACCTTTCTTTTCATTAAATAGTAAATATTGAATATAATTCCAAAATCATCCAGAATACAATTCCTCCTTCATTCGTTTATAAAATCAGCTCTTTACAATCATCAGAATTGAAACCTTGAGGATTTCTTTGAGAAAATTGCCTGGAAAGACTCAAATTGCTTATCAGAGAGGGAGATATATGCATTTTTTCTATAACCATTTTATCTTTCTGCTCTGTCAATTCTTTCAATTTCAAGTCTGCAACTCGTATTCGACTCTTTTGCTGATAAGTACAGAATATTATCATCTGAAGCGAAGCAAGCGGTATTCCAAAGAAATTCGGAACCTGGGTAAAGCAAATGAAATGAGCTCAGACTATAAGTTTCAAATATATGTTAACATATTCTATTATTATGATATTGTTATTAGAATTCAACTCTGTAGTTTTTCGAGTCAAATTCATTGACCTATGTTTCATGAGTAGTAGTTCAAAAGAACCCATCTCTTATTCATTGCATCTAGGTCATGTTTACAAAGGTGAAACATTAGACCTTCCTGAAAATAAATTTAATCCAAAAAACTACACAATTGAATTCTGATAACAATATCATAATTTGATACACCCTAGAAAAAATAACTCTACTCATATTATTACCATGATGAGAATATCTTTGCTCAAAGCACCATACACCAACCACAACACGCTGCCGAAGAAAGCAAACATTGAGAAGTAGGACATGCACTCCACACTCTTGGTCCGAACCACAGTTTTCTATGTCACAAAATATATCAGTAATAACGTTGAAATGTTTACATATACGAGCTGAGTGTAATGAAAGTGAGAGAGTTTACTTACAATATCTGAGAGTGGAGAACCATAGAGAATGACAGAGGCGACCATTCCAGTAGTTCCTACAAGCACTTTCTTATGGCCTCCTTCCACTACCCACATGGAAGTTGCTGCAATGCTGGCAAACACCATCAACACTCCACCCACCATCAGACCCATTCTTCTCTGCCAAGCAATTCATCCCTCATCAATTGGCGGCCTCCAAAGCCAAGTGATATTTTAGGGACTAATATGGAGAAGTAGATAATACGGTACTTTGGATTTGGGTGGAGCAAAGCGGAGATATATGGCGCAGAAGCAAAACTGAAGGAGGAGACCAAAAGCATTGGTACCCATTACAAGACCGTTATCCCATCCATTGCTGATGAGAGGGGAACCATACAAGGTGTAGATAAGACAGTTAAAGAGGCCTATTGCATAGGGCATCCCTGACATCTCTCCCGTTGTCTTCTTCTTAAACACTCTCCAGAAGTTACTTCTGCTCAGAAATTGACGTAATATGAAGTTAGCAATATATTTAACTAGAACAATTGCACTGCCATCCCTTCAACAATAATGTTTCCCTAGGTGTACTTACATAGGTGCTCCATACATAAGCAAAGCAAATGTGCTTCCTGGATCACAGATACAAAACCACAACAATCCGGGCAATATTCAGTACAAGTATAGCAACCTCTGAATGATGTCTGTGAGGATAAACTTCGAATTTAAAACCAGAATAAGGTTAAATACAATGTAATGACCTAAAATTCCAGCTCCGTAACGTATGAATTTATTCATTATTGTCTCTCTTAGTCAGAAGAGATTAAAACAATGAATACATCGTAAGCTGCACCACTGCTTAGAAAAGTATGAATACGTTGTAACCTGCACCACTGCTTAGAAGTTGTAGGTTGGTCTATAGACGAGTGCTGCATACTTATAGCTGTGTGTTGAACCTCTGCCCACTTGTGCTTGCAACTTGAAAGACTCCCGCATGTTAGTAGAGTCTAGAAGGCTCTAGTGTTTTTTTTTTTTTTATATTAGTAATAGAAAACAAGAATTTATTAAAAAAAAATTAAAAAGTAAAAATAAAATTTGTTCTAGAAGTTTTAAGAAATGAAGAATTTTAAGATGTTTAGATTATTATAGATTTTGTAAATCAAAATTCAATATGCATTGAATTGTATAAGATATATTTAGCTGAAAAAATAGTTTTTATTTATGTGTGTATGTATGTATGTATATATACTAGTAATTACATCTTGGTGTGCAATGGGTACACCAGAAAAGTGTGGAAGGTCAATTAGGGAATTTTTTGGTCTTTTTTTAACATACATTTTTTAGTATACATGAGGTCAATTGGTAGGCCATTTAGAAAATAATGAGTTGTTTGTGCAAAAAAGGTCTTAATGGAGAAGTGATAGCTTCAAATAAACTATGCATATGATTACAGGGATCCAAACACAAATAAAATAAAACCTCTGAATCAAGAAGATAATAAGGCTCCATTGCCGATAGGCTCATGTTATGGTTGCAATGGGGAGAGAGGGAGATATGGGGATAAAGAGAGAGAGAGAGAGAGAGAGAGAGAGAGAGAGAGAGAGAGAGAGAGAGAATATAAATATGGAGAGATAGAGATAGATCTAGAGCTAGAGATTTGGAGGGAGATAGAGAGGGAGATAGATATGTATAAATATATAGAGAGGGAGGGAGTTGGAGGGAAAAAAATAGAGAGAGGAGAGAGAAGTAGATAGATATAGAAAGAGTACGTGGTAGGGAGAGGAAGAGATGGAAAGATAGGGAGAGATAAATGTAGAAAGACGGAGACAATTAAAGTGGGCGAGACAGAGAGAGAAATATAATGATATACAAAGTGATATATAGAGAGAGGTAGAGAGGGATATATATATATATATATAGAGAGAGAGAGAGAGAGAGAGAGAGAGAGATACCATGAGATATCAATAGAGAGGGAGAGGGAGAGATAGGAAGATAGAAATAGAGAAGGAAAGAGTGAGAGATAAAGGAGGGGATAGAGATAATTAATAGAGAGAGGGAGAGAGATAGAGAGAGGGGGGAGAGATAGTGAGATATAGATAGGGATATAGATAGGTAGGGGGAAACAATGAGTGTGTGTGTGTGTGTTTGTGTGTGAGTGAAAGAGATATTGAACCATAGATTTTTGGGTCTAGGAATGCTAGGTCTCTTTTGTTCAATTAAGGTCTTTCACATAATGAAAAGAGATAGATCCCACACCCAAAATCTAGGTGGTTCACTCAAATTATGCAAGGTATAATGTTATTTAGATTAAATGGAATGATCTAAGTGCAATTGGGTGATCTATTTGACTGATTATGAATACAAAACCTAAGAATTATGTAATGTTGAAAAACACAGTGTGATATGCAAACATGAACTGAGTATGGACAAATGCAAAACAAAAAAGAAGAAGGTTGATTCAGAGTGCACCTAGGATTTGGAAGGAGACTGAAAATGACATTTGAAATGTTTTTGTTCTTGGTTTTCAGGCCTAGTGGGAGTCATTCACCATTCTGGGCGAATCAATCCTAGTTTTGCAAAACTAAGCTAGAACTTGTTTTTGACAAAAGGGTATCTAAAAATGTAGAAAAATCAAAATTGACCTAGAAGTGGGACTTATTCTGCACTCATGGAGAATGAGTCCACTTTTTAATTTCTAAATGTTCAAAAGTGGGATCTAGAGCTTTCGATCTGCACTTTGGCTTTCTACAAGTGTCCGCTTTTGAAACTCTGATTTCCAAACCTGAAAGTGAGTTTTTTTGATATTTTGACTTTTTGAATGAAGAGAAGAATTAAGAAACCTTGCAACTTGATCTTTAATGATTTCCAGGCTTCCAAGAGTCCTAAATCTGCAAACACACAAGAAGAGAAGGAGAAATGTTGTATGTTAGAGCATGGGGGTTTGCTTTGGTCAAACCCCTTTTAGGTAGTTAAACCAAATTGATGAAAGAATGGAATGAAACATGAAATAATGGAGTTTATTACCTTGCCATGATGTTTGATCTTGAAGTTATACAACAAAAGTGAAGAATCTTCCCTTGAATGTCTAAAAATTGATATCTTAGTGACTTGAAATAATGAAACCCTAAGTTGCTTGACTTAAGATGCAAGAAAAGTTGTTTGAACTAAGATGGAAGACTTATGGATGAATGAATGATAAGAGATACGAGATGTGAAATGAGGAGAACAACACTTATTTATACACAATTGTGCCTTAGTAACCTGATGATACCTCATCACAGGTTGACATGGAGTGAAATTAAACTTAAATTTCACTTTTTTCCTGTTCAAAGGTCAAAATTAGGTCAAATGGGACTGATTCACCACACATGGTGAATGGATCCCACCTAGATGGGACTGATTCAACATGCATGGTGAATGGGTTCCATAGGGGCCATTTTGATAGCTAAGATGCTAGGATATGAGCAAATAAGGTTTAAATTGCAACGTTGTTGGGTATTTGATCAATTTAAGCCTTAGGATGCACAATATGGGTGTTAATAGGGGCCTATTAGTGATGATTTAAATTTCAATTAGGGCTTGGGACACAACATTCAATGTGTAAGTGTAATTAAATACAATTTACAACAATAAAATGTGGTCCACATAGTCTAGAAAGGCACAAGAACCAATGTGAATGTGCAAGGCACATTACAACACTAGTTTATCATTAAGTTTAATTCACGAGTCTTCTAAATTTATGTGATAATGTTATTAAACACATTTTATATTGTTGAATTAGGGAGAAATAGGCTCATTAAGTCTAGAAAAGTTTGAAAGTCCTTTACAATACTTTACAACACCTTTAGAAGACATTTTTAAATGCATATTATTCAATTTGCAAGGGTCCAAGATCTAGTGTGGATGCATAAAATGCCTCACAAAACTTGAATCAAGGCCTTATTAAGTCCAATTTATCATGAATAATTCCCATGTCAAGCAAGAGGTCCTTTTTTCTACGGTGTAGATACAAAGATAGAGATAGGGAAGGAGAAACAAGGAGTGTGTGTCTGAGTGAGAGAGATATTGAGATTGATATAGAGGGAGAGATAAATATAAATAGATAGAGAGGGAGGGAGAGAGGGGGAGAAATAGATAGAGAGAGAGTGAGTTATGGATAGAAAGAGGGAGATATATATATGGGTGATGTCATAATAGTGGTTTACAATTCCTGAGAGGAATGAATTTTAGCTGAAATCACATATTTTTAGAAAATATAATGATTTAATCCTTAAAAAGTTCCATTTTAAGGATTCCAATTGAAGAGGGTTTGATCAAATCACCTTAGATCAAACCCACTTGGATAGAACCTCGCTAGTTTTAAACCATACCTATAAATGCGTCTCCTTTACACCTATCAAAATGCTGATAAAAAATCACTTTTGATTTAGATTTTGGGGGATCAAATGAATTCATTTAAAATTTATTTCAAATGATTATGGTATTCCTCAGAACAAGCTATCCAATGAATATAATTTTAATATGTTTGGTTTTGTTATGTATTTGTTTTTTAAGTTTTATTAAACATAGGTTTTTCAATGAAAATGAATTTCTTTGTTCTTCACATGTGGAAAAATAGAAGATTATCAACAAAAAAATTGAAAAATATGAGTGCACTAGATATTGAAGTCCTTGATCCAACAAACAAAATTAAATTAAATTTTGACATATACAAAAAAAGTTACGCTTTATACAAAACACTGTGTTTGAATTGTAATTTGTTTGACTTTGAAACTTGATTAAGGAAAAAAATTCAATAAAAAACTATCTAACCAAGTGGAAGCACTAGATATCAAAGTTACAAATCTAAATTTGAAAGAATTATAATTTTATCTTCAAAAAAAATTTATGCTATACTGGTGGCCACTTTTAAAAATGTTGTTTTCTAAAAAATCAATTTTCGTGGGAGATGGAAAAAGAAGTGCAATTTGATTCCAAAAATTTTGAAAAAAATATTTATAGAATCTACAGACAAAATTTTATGAGACTCTAGTTTGCACCATCTTCAAATTCCTCACAGTTTAGCCGCTATAGGTGCCTGAATGTGAAGATTTAGTTAAAAATAATAATTTCAGTGTCCAGTTTGGCCAAAAATTGTAAACCACTATTATGGGATCACCCATATAGTGGGAAAGACATAGGGGAAAGAGAGAAAGAGATGCAAGGAGAGGTAAGGGATAGAGATAGGAAGAGAGATAGAGAGGAAGATAGAGATGGAAATGGAGAGAGAGTGAGGGGGAGAGAAATAGAGATAGAAAGAGGGGGAGACAAAGAGAGAAGGAGAGAATGAGAAAGGGAGAGATGGAGAGATATAAAGATAGAGATATAAAGTTATACAAAGAGCTCTAGAGGGAGATATATATAGAGGTAGGGAGAGGTACATATGGGGAGATATATAGAGATATATGGGAAGAAAAAGAGAGAGAGATCTCTTTATATCTCTATCACTCTATATATTTATATTTATATTATCTCTCAACCTCTCTCTTCCTCTCTCTCCCCTATTTCTCTCTATATTTGTCTTCCTTCCTCTCTTCCTCTATCTATCTTTCTCTCATTTCTTCTTTCTATCTATTTCCCTCTCCCTATATTTATCCCCTTACTATTTTTTTCTATCCCTATTTCTCTCCCCCTCTTTCCCCCTTTCTCTCTTTATCTATTGATCTCTCTACCTCTATATGTATCTTTGTCTCCTATTTATCTGTATCTCTCTATCTATCTATCTCTCTTGTTATGTGAATATATCTATCTATGTCTCTCCTCTTCTCTCTTTTCCTCTCTCATTTTTTATCTCTCTTCCTATATCTATCTCTTTTTCTCTCCATATTTATTCTTTTATATCTATACCTCTAATTTTGTATCTCTATCACTCTTTTTATGTCTTGTATTTCTTTGTCTTCCTCTCTATTTATCCATTTCTCTCTCTTTATTTTCTCCTTTTCTCTCTCTATCTATTTTCCTCCTAAGTGTGCAATGGGTAAAATGAAAGAGGTTTTAAAGGTGAACTATCATATCCCTAATCAAATGACATGCTACCCTAAGCATAACTCCCTAGGGGTCTGTTATCATTGGATTGTTGGCATGAAATGACTAATCAAAAGTTACCTTCTCTCTCTCACTCTATAAACTTCAATTTATATTTTTTAAGTTTCAAATTCATTTTATTATATAAGCTATAAAAAAAGTCCAAAAACAAATTATTCTATAATAATTAAAGTTTTAATAAGATAAATAATTAGCTGATACGCTATTTGTGTGAACTTTGCTTAGAATTTTTGTTAGCCTTCCTAGAGGTATGCTTTTCTAGAAGTTGGGAAAAGGTGGTGGGTTATTTTCCCATCCTGGTGAACTTTGGTTGGAATTTTCGTCAGCCTTCCTGGTTTTTGGGGTCTCTGACGCCGTTGAAAAGGTGGTGGATTGTTTTTTGATTTTTTAAATAAAAATGTTTGGCGCGAGGATAGAGGAGGCCAACAAAATGGCATCAACATTAATTGTTGTATGGTTTTCGTGTAGTGGTAATGGTGCAAGTAACATTTTTCTTTAAAGTCATTGGAAAACAAAGTGAACTTTTGTGCAATTTTTGATAATGTGTTGTTGGGTGTCATTCTCTGGGTTTATCTTGTTGTTCAAGATAGTTGTGAGTGAGGAGGGCAAGCTTTTGTGAAGGTGCAAGTGTGTTCATGGGCTGTGGAATTTTTGTGAAGGTGGGTGGAGGTTATTTTGTGTTTTTTGCATGTGTCGATGGTTGTGTGGGTTGTGATAATTGTGTTCCAATTTTTTTCAGGCAGTGGAGAAAGAATGAAGGGCAAAGAAATCAAGCGGGAAGGGGTGTATTTGAAGGAAGCGAGAAGAGGTGCATATTGAGAAAACTGTTTGTCGAGTATTTCTAAAGCAATTTATGTTATTTTCCAAAGGGGATTATTGATTTTTGTTGTGTAGCTTAGTCTAAAATGTTTGGTTTATGGTTCTCGTGTAGCTGCCATGGGTGGAAGGCAATATTGCTTGTTTTTTGCATTTCCTATGTTGAATTTATGTGTTTTTTGTGGGATTTTTCATCTAGGTTACTCTTGAAACCAATATTGTGTCATTGTATTGATTAATGTTGAAAAAAATGTATAGTTTTGTGGGTTTTGGCATGTGGGTGATTGTTGGCTATATTGTTTCATTTATGGCTTACTTTTTTGTGTGAATAGTTGTAAAATAGTTAATCTAGTGTGTTTTTGGTGAATTTTTCCATCTAGGTGGCTGTTGAAACCAATATTGATTCATGTATGGTTCACGTTTTGTGGTGAAGGTTTTGAATTGGTCTGTTACTATGAGCTTTCTGTCGTTTGTGCATTTTCCATGCAGGTCACTAGTGAAAGGCATGTTTTCGTGGTGATGGTTGCAACACATTGAGATAGTTAATGTTATGCAGGTTGCGTTGTTTTATGGTATATTGTTACCTTTTTCAAAAGGGTCTGTTGAGAAAAGACTATATAGTTTGTTCACAATGGTTCGACTTTTGTGGGGATGTTTTTGTATGGGTTTGTCATTGTGATTTTTAGTGTTTTGTGGGTTTGGCCATCTAGGTGACTGTTGATAATAATATTTTTTATTTATGGCATTCATTTTGTGGCGATGGTTGCAATAATGCAATAAAATAGTTATTGTTATGTGGTTCACGTTATTTTGCATAGGGCATTGTTCACTGTTGTTTTCTACCTTACCCTATATTGTTTCATTTATGGCTTCCATTTAGCATGGTTGGGAAAGGGTGGCATATTACTTTTTTATTTTTATATGAAAAGTGTTTGGTGCACTGATAGATAAGGTGAGTGAAATAGTATCATATATATATATATATATATACGTATATGTATATATATATATATATATATATATATATATATATATATATATATATATATACGTATATGTATATATGTATAATAGTGAGACAGGAAAGTAAAAATATACTTATTTCTTGACAAAATGTTATAAAAAATTGAAAGGATATAGCCTTTTTAGGATTTCCTTCTAGAATAATAACAGTGCTAGAGCCATCAAGAAATATATTCCTTTCTTAATAGAACCTTATATATATATGTGTGTATGTGTATATGCATATATATATATCTATATATGTTTATGTGTATACGTATGTGTGTATATATATAAATATATATATATAGACAAGGTGAGTGAAATGGTATCATTCATATATATATATATATATATATATATATATATGTATAACAGTGAGACAGGAAAATAAAAATATACTTTTTTCTTGATAAAACATTATCAAAAATTGAAATAATATAGCCTTTTCAGGATTATCTTCTCGAATAATAACAGTGATAGAGCCATTAAGAAATCTACTCCTTTTTGAACAAAACATTATCTATATATATATATATATATCTAGATATATGTGTATGTGTATATATATCTATATATGTGTATTGTATATGTATGTATGTATGTATATATATATATATATAGACAAGGCGAGTGAAATGGTATCATCCATATATATATATGCATATGTATATATGTATAATAGTGAGACAGGAAAGTAAAAATATACTTATTTCTCAACAAAATTTTATCAAAAATTGAAAGGATATAGCATTTTTAGGATTTCCTTCTCGAATAATAATAGTGACAGAGCCATCAAGAAATATACTCCTTTATGAATAGAACCTTATGATCTATATATATCTATATATGTGTACATGTATAGGGTATGTGCAGGATCATCATAGAAAAAATAGGCCCTTAAGTGGCAAAAAATTCAAAAATTATCAGAGTTAGGCAACTTGACATAAAAATTTGAATAAGTTATCTATATTATTTAAAAAATATGTAAGAATAGAATCTGTAGAAAATTGAATGTAGTTTCTAAACTACTATATTTAAAAAAAAAAAAAAAAAAAAAAAACCTATTTGGTGAAAAATTTGAAATTTCAAATGTAGTAGTACTTAAATTTTAGGGAAAAAAAAAATAAGTAGGTGTCCGGCTCAACCACCCTAACCACAATAAAATGATAAATATTTTTATACTATTCTTGATATAAGCAGAGGACTCCATGTCCCAATGTGATGCATATTTTTGTAATTTGTTTCAAGTAAATAATTACTCATGATTTTTATTACAACTTTAAGAAAAATAAAAACTCATGTTTTACGGCCTTAAATTGGTCAAAACTTCATGAAATTCATTTTTTTTTAATCCTATAGTATGTGAAGCATAGAATGTGATGCTTGTTTCAGATTCAAAAAATGTGATACCATTTGAAAGCTATAGATGCTTTTCAATCAACCTAGCAATTAGGACTTTAGTCATAATTCAAATAGAAATTGAATAATAATTATTTATTAAATTCAAACTAAAACATAATTTATATTGGTGGAAAGATGAGAATCTCCTTAAAAAACCCTTTTTGTTTCATCAATTTTGGGTAAAAAAATATCGTCAGCCACATACCCTACACATACCCATCAAATCACCACTTTTTGGCCTATCATGATCCTGCACATACCCTATATATATATATCTATATATGTGTATATGCATATATATCTCTATATCTATATATATATATGAGAAATATATATATCTATATATGTGTATGTGTATATGTATGTATATATATATAGACAAGGCGAGTGAAATGGTATCATTCATATATATATATGTATAATAGTGAGATAGGAAAGTAAAAATATACTTATTTATCAACAAAATGTTATAAAAAATTGAAAAGATATAGCCTTTTCAAGATTTCCTTCTCAAATAATAATAGTGACAAAGCCATCAAAAAATATACTCCTTTCTGAACAAAACCTTATTTATATATATATATATATATATCTATATATATCTATATATGTGTATATGTATATATATATCTATATATGTATACATATATATATACATGAGATATATATATATATATATATATATATATATATA